>JAVKLA010000106.1:0-30736 GCA_034782735.1 Sagittarius serpentarius
GAAACCATCAGGGTGTTACCAACAGTCTTCTCCTACTAACCCCAAAACCCAGCGCTGTACCAGCTGCTAGGGAGACAGTTAACTCTATCCCCGCCGAAACCAGGACACCCGTACTGCCAGTGAGCAAGTGATCCCCCCCTTCCTGCTTTTGCCTTTGTAGGGCTCTCTTGGGCTCTCATTTTCCTGACTCAAGTACCAGCTTCTGCGGAGGCTCTTCTGTGCCTTTGTCCCCCAAAGGTTGGTCACTCCTGGCTCGGTACCTCCTGCCCGGCTGAAGCCAGCTTTCCTAGAGGGTCCCTTGCTCCAGAGAGGCCTTTGCAATGAAATGAGCGTTTCCGAGTTGGGCTTTTGGGCACAAGTTAAAGCTTTAGCTGGCAGCTGAGCTGGTTACTCCTTGGTCCTGTGCGCAACACTGCTTGACAGCACGTATCTTTGGATTTGTTTTTCCAATAAAAAATGGGATAAGGGAGAGCTGGGCATTTAAGCAGGCTTTGATTTTACTTAGAATAAATTTTAAATTACATAACCCCACAGACTCCCTGAAGAATGACTGATACAAACCAGAAGACTATTTGGTAGTGACTGTTGAAAACCACATGCCAAAAATACTGGATGATCATTGAGGGCCCCTTCTAATTATTGGGAATTTTTTTAATAACAATGTTGGAGAATCACTTTCACAGTAAAGCCACTCCAGATGCTCAGTTGCTGAGCAAGACAAATGACTCTTAATGAATACATGTGAATTATAATTGAGGGAAAAGGCGAGACAGAAAATGCCCATTTTCTGGTTCAACATACTTGTTTTAATTCTAGTGCTTTAAAAACATATTATTAACTAACTAATGCAAAAAAAGCTTCAACAGAGGTCAACTTCTACATTTTATTAGCTTGGCCTAAATAACCTTAAATATGTCTTTAAACTGGGCGGGGTGAGTAGCTTATGGTAATAATTAACATAATTACTCCATTTGGCACTTTTTAATGGAGCTGTCGCACTGCACATGCTGCTTCCATAGGAGCTGAAGTACAACAGATCTTGCCGAGTTATTATATCATTAACTGAAGTTTTGGCAATGCATTAAATGAAAAGGCACAAACATCATGCAGTTAATTTTCAATTACAAATATGTGGTCTTTGCTGCTAAATTATAATAACATTAAAAAAATAACTAAATAAGCCAGTTCCAATCCTGGCCAGGGAGTGATTAAGTCAGAATGATTGCTATGCTCCTGATTGCACAGCAGTGCAATTGGGCACCTAAGGGTCAGGTAGCTGATCTATGTTTGTCATATAAGACTCCATATGAAGCCAAGGAGAAAGAGCAGCACATCCAAGGGTAATTCATCCTATTCATCTTCAGGTAGCATGAATCACTCAGGGAAAGCATCTCTCTCTCTTCATTTACTCGTGTTGGAAGCTTAAGTTTTGGGTTACTAAAGCTGAAAGAATTCCCAGCTACACATCAACCTGTTGTTGCAGGCCCTACTGTCAGCTGGGACAAACTGGCTCTTCTCCCTTCACACAGTGGAGGACCCGACATCACCTCTCCGCAGGATATTATTGTTGCACACACTTTATTAAAAAATGCTGAGTTCCTACTTAGGAGATTTGTATTCTTTACTGCACGTATTTCACTATAGAGTTAATTTGTGGAAGTAAAGATTACACCGCTACGGAATTTACTCCGGGGACGTAAAGTCTTCGGTCTTGCTCAATCAGCATCTGTTGAAAATTCACTACTGGTTGTGTAGTACGCATTTGGTTTAGAAACACTAAAGTCTGAAGAAAGTCATTGTCCTAGTTTGTTCTAACATAAAACAGGATAAACTACTCTGTTGACAGTGAAACGCATGTAATACAAGCCACTTACAGTAAAGATCACTTTTGTCTGTCTTTTTCCTGCTAATTTGGGAGTACTGTTCCGAAGGCTGTATGTATTTCAGAGACTCACAGAGCAGCAGTCTGTTCTGTGAAAGGCTGATCAGGTGGATATCACTGACACCAAAACTAGAGACACCCTTAAAAGGCCAAGTCTTCCACTTTGGCTGATTTTTGCCGCTCCAGCTGCAAAGGACAGCAAGGGAAGAGCCCCGAGGGGGTCACCCTGGCTGAAGGGTTTCCTCCTGTTACCCCGAGCTGCTGGGGGGCTGCAATACCTTCTTCTTCGTACATGAGGAGAGTCTGGGGTGACACTGTGCTAAGGCAAGTCCCAGATTCAGGGAGGCTAGGAACTGCCACGGCAGGGTCCTTCTTTATCCCTGGGACCACATTCCTCACTAGTTCTTCTTCACTTAAATCCAGTCCCTAAGCCTCTTAGGACTCCAGCACAGTAAGTAACTTTTTTATTGGGAAGCCAAGGTGCCCTAGCATGAGACTAGAACACAGGGAGCGAGTAAAGGTTCGTCTCATCTTTATATTCTTCCAAAATCTGTAGGACACGGTGGGGGCAAGACTGTGCACAATATCCATTCCAGCTCCCTCTGTTAGAGCAGGGATTACCCCAAGACTTCAGATCTCTGATCCTTACCATTGGCCATTGCTGGCATTTCTTGCAGGACATTAATTTATGTATTTTTCTTTCCAATAATGTAATTGTGGGTTTATATAATATTATCCTCTAAATTAAAGCAACAAGAATAAAGAGACCTTTGAATGTTATATTAGTCCTGTGAAAAATGAGTTTAGATGGACATTTGATCACACTAATTACCTTACTAATTATTTTAATTAAGTCAGTTGTCTGCAAGATTTTATTTCTGCTAATGGACACTGACTCTCATTTCATTCATGTCCACTGAGACTTTTATTGGGAATATTTTTTTAGATTTTATCTGCTAGTGTGGAGTGAAGCAATTTAAAATTAGTGGATATTCAATATGCATGAGTTAAACTTGGCCATTATTTTGGTTGGAAATGCTTCAACATTAGGTTTAAAACTGAATTACTTCACCTGGCTGAAATATGCCATCAGAAAACAAACTTTCTGAGATGGATTGAAAAAATTATCTAAGCATTTGGCTTACTTTAAACCCATATTAATCACTTGGCGTGGGTACTACTGAATCATGTCCTGAAGTACATTACTGGATCAGGGCCTTATGGTAAAGTAATCTTGCCAGATTTTACAACATACTTTTCATTTTCATAGTGATCGTGAACACTCATTTTCTGCTGCGTATGTGAGTGAATAGACTGTTTCAGTGGCTGAATGAAGCGAGATGTCTGACAGATCCCCGCTGCACACTGACAAAAGGCTAAACATTTCACTACCCATGACAGCTACTGAAGAGCTAGACTTGATTCGGCGACATACGGAGAAGTGGGGGTTGAGCAGTGCGGATGGTTACTAGGAGCACAGCTCATTTCCACAGCAAACCTACTAGAGAAGTACTGTGCTCCGGGTATGGTACAGAGCCCCAGAAGTTCCCTGAAAAGGCAAACGTCATTCCTGAAGAACCCTGGCAACACAAAGGAATAGTAGTTTTCTGGCATTTAAAATAGTAAGAGAATACAGGCGATAAAAACGTCTAAACCAGAACAAATGTGTAGGTCCAACATCTTGGTCAATCATTGCTCCTACAAATATCGAGCATGACTGAAGGATGGGAAAAATTTTCTCGAGCTACTTTTCTTGAATCATTCACAAACCAGTCCTTATTTTAATGCTATTTTTGCTCGAGTGTGGTCTCTTTTTATTTATCCAATAGTTTGACAAAAAGAGTTCAGTTTCTGAGTCTGGAGATTGTTTACACAATGTTAATTGCAACTTCTATTATTAATTATTGGTAATAGATTGTTGATCATCTTATCTACATTATGGTTTTATGCTCCTGCAGAAGAATGGATCACAGGAGACTTGATCAAAAAAGTATAGCGAATAATAAGGTATTACCTGAGTTTTTTCCACTGTTTGAGACTTACTGCCACGTTCTCTAAATATCTAGGCCCTACTCAAAGCTGGAGAAAGCTGAGAAAAGATTTTTGGGTCCTTCTCATCATCTTCTCATGATCAAATATTTACCATGTAGTTTGTTAATATTTGTTCCATTATTAAGGAAAAACGTGTGTGGTATGAAATTGAAGGTTCCTTTTTCATCCTTTTAGGAGCCATATTCCATGCAAGTTTGTCTAATTTTTCATGACTTTTCCCGTTCTATGTGAAATTTTAAAAATCATGGTGATTTATACACACACACGCAATGTTTCTTTCAGTGGAGTATGTATTCTTTTTTTGGCACAGAGTTGATAAACTCCCAACTCATTCTTTCCAACAAATTGGCCAAGGTACCCAGTCACAGCAGAGCAATGCTGCCCAGATTTCTTACGCTATTCCCTTCCCCGTCATAGATTATGATACTTTGGATCTCTTCTTTCCAGCTGCCATTTGACTGTTGGTACTAAAGGGACCCGGGTTTTGTCTTTCAGCTGACAGGTGAGCGGTCTTATTTTGCTGATGTTGGTTGTACCGTCATTCCCTGTCTGTGCTCCGTCCTTACTCAGCTGCGGGATAACCCAGGTAGCGGAGCCTGCCTTGCTGACTCAGGTACATCATCTCTTTTGCATACAAAGCGGGGAAGAAATTTGTCACCGGCATCCCAGATTCAGCGGCAGGAAGCAGAGCGGCAGGTGATGGGCCCTGTAACTAGTCGCTGTGTATCAACCTAGTTGAGTCATGCACAGCACTGAGGATTTGCATGAGAGAAAGGGGAGCCGTGTCTCGTGCCTGGGGTGGATTTGGCTGCCGGTCATTGCAGAGCAGGGCTCCAGCTGCAATCCAGTCGTCTTTTTTTTTTTTTTTTTGGTTAAATGATTTTCATCCCCAGCACGCTGATGGTTGAGCAGGGTTGGATGCTCCCTTGGCTAAGCAGTGGTGGTTCACTAGCTAACCCTTGGCACGCCAGCGGAGCTGTTACGTTAGCAGACGAAGAGCACAGCTGAACGGCACTCCTTGAACTTCGGCCGACGTGTCATTTCTGGCTTACACTGGCACTGTTCGCTGCCTGCCTGGCAGCACCCAGGCTCTCACACGCAGTGCGGAGCACTGAAAGGGGAAACTCTCTGCCACATCTGATTTGTCTTGCTGTGTCTGAATAGAAGCTAAGCTGGGATCATACAGGACAGCTAACAGCAAACGGCAGACTGGGCATGACAAAGTCTGTATGAACAAAAACGTCTGTGTCTGATGCTTACTGATACACATACTCACCTTGACTTTTTTTTTTCATTGGCAGAGTTAACATTTTTATTTGCCACCGTGACTCATCCTTTACCTTTCCATCTTCTCTGGTAATGCGAGCAGTTAAAATTGATGCCGCTAACAATAACAAAATAAATACAAAGCCACTTGCATAAGTGTAAATAAATAAAACATCATGGCAGACTATTTTTATTGTAATTGATAACTAGCAGAGAGAAATATAAAGCAAGAAAAGAGCACAAGCAATATATTTAGCCAGAATCTTTTTATAGTGCCGGGTTGCCATGGAAATACTGCAACAAACGGGGAGGAGGCAAGCTTGAATACTTCCAGCTCCTGTCTCCACTTCAGGCTCTGCTGTTTGCGCTGCTCATATGCTAGGTACGTACTACGAACACTGCAGTGAAGCTCCCAAAGGCCTCATCAAAAGTGTAAGGAATAGTCCTTCATGTGAAGGACACCTGTCCCGCAAAAAAAAAACCCCAAACAACAAATGAACTGACAGCAAACAATGCTCTCTTAAACTTTTGTCTTGTCTTTTATATATTTTTATAGGGGATCAAAATCAAGAGGTGGTAGAAGCCTCTTTGCACTGACAAAATCTGAAAAGCACATGCTATAAACAGAGCAGCTCTTGCCTTGGGGACAGTGGGGTCCATCCCCGCCAGCAATTTATAAACCTCTCTACAATTTTTGTATTTCTGTCTTGATGGTGACAAACAAGGAAGCATAACACAACAGTGGCTTACCCCTGCCTTACAAAGGTAACATCAAACTTCATACAACAGGTAACAATTTTTCCAAAATATATCAGTTTATCATGTATACACAATTTGCTGGTGCATCAGAGAGTTCCCATGCATTCACGTGCCTGCTCAGTAGCCCTCAGCAGGAATTCTGCAGGTTATCCCCAAGCTTGCAGAAACACACTGGAGTCACGAGAAGGGACCCTTCAAAGAAACTTAAAAGATCAGTTATAAGGTAGTGGCCCTTTCTTTCCTCTTTTCCCATACGTAACAAATAAATGTGTTACCCTGGATAACCTATACTGTGCTTATTTTGTTTAGTTCTGCTCTTTTAAGCCTCACTTGGGTTCTTTGGCGCGCACAAACACACACACACACACGTGCTTGTACACACAATACGAAAATTACTAGAAAATACTAAGGAAATATATATTAGAAAATTTTATGTTGAAATCCCCCCCAGCCAAAACCCAGGAGCGCTGCCCCTGGTGCCTCCCTGCCGGGAATACCACTGCTGCCGGAGCCAGCGCCGAACCGCAGCCGCCGCGGCACGCTGCGAGTAGCTAGGGCGAGGGGGGACTCGAGTAAAAGTTCCCCTCGCAGCTCGTTTGTGCTTCCCTACCTAACAGGGTTCCTTCATCTTGCACGCTTCTTGTTATTTTTGAAATTTCATTTTAAGACTATACTTTTGAGGGGGAGCCTTTTTTTTTTTCCTCGTTTCAGAGTGTAACTCAGAAAGTCAATGCTCAGTGCTGAATCACCCTCGACGTTTACTAAAATTCACTCTCTCCTCAGATAAAATAGGGGCGAAGAAGCATTGGGAATTTAATCTCTGACAGATCTGGAGATTGTTAATTCGCTGTTTTCTTTGGAAGTGATACACCCAGATGATCCTGTGATATGCACATTAATAAAATAAATTCCCAGGGGTGCCTAGCAACCTTCCTCTGTCCCACAGTGTAAGATATATCTTAGTTTGGAATTTGATAGCATTCAGAAATAACTGATGCTATCAACACTGGCAAAATGCTAGCCCAGTATTTCTAAAACCCTTCACGCCAGCTTCTGCTCTGAGGAAGCACTCAGTTGATCCAAATTTGTTTGAGGCAGCAATTTAATCAAGCAGTTACACTCCTATTTTATTTTTTGCTCAGAAATATCTTGACATTCAAAGGTGCCACCTAACCCCTTTACCTCTTTGGCATGGCAATACGGCCATGCAAGCAAGTACACTGGCATTCATAGTTCACCTCTGATGTTTTAAACGACATTTTTCTTATAGGCAGCCATAGGCTATGACTCTCAGCAAAATGCTGCAGACCGAAAGTCAAGCTATTTCTTTCATACCAGTCCTGAACGTGGCATTTTGTCCTTTTATTTTCCTCATTATAGAAATATGCTGTAGGTTCTCTCCAAAGGTGCAGCAGACTGCCAGACACGCAAAACATGTGGCTTCTTTCCCTGGGTATTGCAGCAGGTGCTACATTTTTAGTGTGGCATTTAAAATCTCCCATCGTTATACCAAGTGACTTTGATTCTCAAAGTCCTCTTCAAAAAATGAAAAGCGTGATTTTGCTGTTACTAGAAAAGCCATTTTTCTCCCCTAAGAACACAATATTACAGAAGGTACATGCTCAGCCCTATCAGAGAAAGCCACAAAAAAAAAGAGAAGTATTTTTCTCTGTGTTTGTCCTCATGATTGCCTTTACAGTGACTTTCAGCCTAGCCTTCAGGGCCAGCCCTTCATGTGCATGCAATATTTCACCTCTTGTTCAGTCCTGGACGTCACCCACAATAGTCCCTTCAGGAAAGATCTGAAGCATCTATCCATCTAAATTATTTCAGTTAGGCAATCAAATGAGTTTTGAATGAATTTGGGTTACAACATTAGGGTTGCTCACTGCCGAATACATGAAGTAAAAAAGACTCAAGACATTCTTCAGTATTTTTAAAAAAGCCTAGGAGAAGTTATTCATTTAATAGAGTGAAAAATCGGCTCACTCCTTTAAAAAGATTTCAGTTCCTCTTTCAACATGACATTTTAACTCGGGCTTTTTGGGCCAGTTCTCAGTGATATGATTCTACTATGAAACATGATCTTATTTGGGGGCTCTCTGGTCTTTCGATAGAAGATGTGAAAGAACAAAGATTGAAAAAACCTAGGATAAACTCATTACCATTAAACCCACCCTTGCTGCCCTCTGCTCATCAATCCCCTCCCCTGCAGCTCATTGAAATCCCAACGGTTTGACCAATTTGCTATGATACTTAAAATACAAAGCTGTTTCCCACTTTCCTCACGATGAAGTTTCCTTGAACTGTTACACTGAGTCGACATAAGAGAATAAGGTTCTATTTTGAACCAGTTATTCCTTCAATAATTCTTTTTTAAGTATCTAAATTTAAAAACTGATATCTCATGGAACTGTAAAATCTCAAATGGCACTTTTAAACTATTGGGGGAAGTGATTTTCTTAGCTTCCCAACAATACCCATCAATCACTTTTGTCCAGCAAAGTACCGAGATGAAAGAGACTGAACACTTTGCTTATTTTAGTATATAGCAAGCTCCTCTAGGTTATTTTTAAGAAATCTTTATGGCTGTCTTTGCAGAACTAGCCATGTGGTAATGAAGGTATTCAGTTGTGCAGCTGAGGAAAAATAAAAAAGTATTTCAAATAATTTTAGAAGCACATTTGCAGAACTGTGTTCCTCTGGCATATGTCATGCTGTGAATGTAACAGGATAGGAGTTAGTCTCAAGGTTTTTGAAAATCACCCGCAGGAAGTCTTTGGGACTTAAATGCTGATGATGAATGCAGAGCACCAAAGGTTCAGCCGATAAAAGAGGGTCCACTTGGTATCTGCTTCTGTTACTCCAGGACGGAGTGCATATGGTTATATACAGAGACGCAGATCAGAATTTAGAGGATGATAGCAAGCCTCTGAACACAGACAGACCTTTCTCAGAGATTATCAAAACATTCCGAGATAAATCACTATAAATATATATAACAAACATGGCATTTTACAACTTCAAATCATTTCCTTTGAATTAAACATGAGTAAATGTCAAATGAAAGTGGCTTTTTTGGAGAAAGAGCGGTCATTTTTTATTTGTGTATAACAAGGGCATTTATCATTTTCGTATAAAATCTTGTGAGAATTACTGATTCTGAAAAGCAGAAATTTGCAGACGCTTTTCCATATCCCTGTCCGTTTCATGAAAATAATAACAAAACCACAGCTTGTGTTTTTTATTACCGCTCTCCCGGGCTTGGCCTCCTTGAAGCAGGCGGCTCAAAACCAACCCGGTGAAGACTGTTTCGCTCCATTATCTTTTTAACTGCAACAGACTCTATGGAGGGAGGAGGCTGGAAAAGGATGGGAGAAACAGAAACTGACCTGTTGAATGCAAACTATATTTTCTGTTTGGTAAGTGATTCTCCAGGACAGATTAATTTCAAACACATGGAAACCCTTCTAGTGATAATAGATGCTACAGGGCGCCGGGAACAGCTGACTGCTGGGACAGGGGTCATTCATGGGGAGGGAAAAGCAGGGGGGAGAAAGAGAGGAGAGAGTGGGACAGGGAAAGGAGGTTTCCTTTAAGTAATGGCAGCCTTACTCCTCTGAGGAAAATTAGGATATTCAGGTATCAGTGAGACAGATACGCTGGTTTGCCAAGTGCAGGGTCAGCAAGCTGAAATCTAAAGAGACCTAGCAGACTTAAGGGCCCAGAAATATTTACCACTATAAAGAAATTTTGTGGGGGTTTACTGTTCACTACCAAGAAACAATTCTCATGTGTTATTGTCTGCCCTAAGCAGGGTTAAGCACCAAGAGTTGCCCTTGTCTCAGACCATGCTTGATTCAAGTCCTTAGTTTCTTACTTATTTTCCTGTGTATTTTTGCCTGGAAAGAAAACATGGGGCATAACATCTCCAAAATACACCATTTGATAAAGCTACCTGAAGTCATTAGGAATAACTCAAATTCAAACTGCTTCCTGAGCAGGTAAAACCAGAATATGTATGGTTTTTAGAGTGTCTTCACTCAATATTATTTTTTTACAGCTAGAAATGTAAATTGGATAGTACGTTCTCATTTGCTGAGATTTGGAACTTAACTTTCTACTTTGCATTTTCGAGTGAAAATATTTCCACTGAAATTTTTTTCCTTCTGCTCTAAATAACTAAGCTCAAAAGATACGCATTTACATCTTTCTAGAAAAGAAGCCAATTTCAATCAAACGAGGATTTCTTCATTTAGCATTGTGCTGGCTGCAATTTTTGCATTAGACATCACCAAATTTTCGTGAAGGTCTCAAAAGGAAAACAGAAAAAAATTGTGCACAGATTTGCCTGTTATTCACACTGCCTCAGCTTCCTTTGCAAACGGGGATAATTCTGGCCTGGTTGACATGTGGATTAACTAGTTGAAATCAGAGCAGCGCATTCCTGTGATTGTCAGTAAAAACATCACAGCAAACGCGGGACAATGCCTCAGCAGCCTCGAGAAGCAGTGAGGAAGAAATAATATCTTTTTTGAGATTCAGCCTGTACAGGGCTAGGAAAGCAGATGAGATTCCAACGTGCGGACCCTTTGATAAGTGTGTGAACTTGGCTCAGCTTTAGTTGTCAGGGGGGAGGTAAAGATACAGCTGAACCCAGAAAGAGCAGAAATTTTTTTTTAGCAAACTGTTCCTCAGAGAACATCCAACATGTCCTATCCCGGTGAAGATCTGACTAAAAGGACTTCTCATCCTGGGCCTGCCTGGGATTGTTGTGCCGGATCCTGTCTCCAGCAGCAGAAAGTAACAGATGCTTCAGAAAAGGGTAAAAAAATTTGTGTGATGAAAAGATAAACACAAAGTTCTTCTTTTCTTTGACATATCTGTTCTTTTCTCTTTCTGTACAGCCTATACCTGATTATATGAATCTGTTTTACACCTATGTGTCAGTTAATGAGATTGGAGGCGTCTAAGGGAGTCGGTGTGACTCAAACTGCTCTGTATCTCACTGAAACGTTGATCTTTAGTGATGCCTTCTCGATTCCCAGCGCTGATGTGTTTGAGTCACTGTGGGTTATACACGCTAACAGACAATCTCGTGCTTTGCCCGCTGAGGAAAACTAACTTCTTTCACACAAACACAGCAGGGTCCTTCACTGGTCCTGAAAAGAGTAAGAGACTTATCCACTTACACATTTCAGGAGGTACCCTTCCGTCCTAAGCACATCCATTCTGCAGCCTGGGAGGGAAGATTTGTCTCCTCGGCCCCGAGAAGGCTTCAGGGTCGATGCTCGCACCTAGGCTGCTTTAACTGGCAGACTGAAAGAGGCACTTGCAGCATGTGATTCATCTCACCTATCTCCAATGCCTACTTTAGCATAAGATAGATTGTGCTCTGAAACTGCCCATTTTTCTCCGCTGAATATAATGGAGACTAATAACTTAGGGAGCACCAAGTGATTAGCTCAGATGCGGGTGTCAGTGTCTGGTCAAGGATGAATTCCAGTCACTGTGACCACCACTTAATGAAGACGTATCCAAGATAGCTTTAAACTTGCAGCAGCTAACCCGTTTTGGGGCACGGTACTCTGCACAGGTAGCAAAATGAATCCGAGAAGCTGGCCCAAACCCGCCGCACCCGGCGGGGTGCTGCAGCAGGGCACGACCATCTCATAGATCAAGAGTCAATGCTCGTCAGTCTTTTCCGTGCACTGGTACAGCCAAAAGTAATGGGACAGTAGCCACCAAGTGCTCAGGCAGAGCTAACGTATGCTGCCTTTCAGCGTGAACACACTGTATGCACCGGGTTCTCAACAGACTGTCACGACTCTCTGAGTCTGGAGGAAAGCGAATTCTTTGCACTGACGTCAGAGGGGCTGCTCGTTCCCCTTTGGAAACAGGATTTTCTGATCTTTGCCTCTAGAGATTTTCAAAGTCTGCAGAGGGATTAACTCAGCATCTTCTAGCTCACTTGTTAAAAAAACATTTAGTAAAGTTGTCCCTTCTCTATTTTACCATTTGACCCGATTGGAAATCAGATCTATAGATTTCTTTAATTGCCCTCCTGTTGCGACAACTTTCTTTATGCAGTGGCTGACTCCTTGCAATGCCAGCTAAACTTGATTTAAAACTAGTGCTCTACGTGCTGCATGCTGCCAAACTGACATATTTGAATTGATGTATCCTGCATTTATTTACAGCACTTTGATATAAACACAGATGCAGAAGAATCTGTTCACAGTTTTTCCATTCTATAAGTATTTTCTCAAACTATATGCATGCTCTGGTGCATTTCTGTATTTCTTTACTGTGATTGCCTTTTGGAGGGGAGGTTGTATTCTATATAACGGTAGAAAAATGCCTGAAGACTTGTGACTTCTTATATGTCAATGTTATGCTTTACTAATATGAAATCAGAGATCAGAGATCAACCCATAATTTCCCTGACTGGAATTAATTATTCCCTCTTCAATGAAATATGTTTGCAATAAACACCAGAGAGGATGTCTGTCAAATCAGAAACTAACGCTGCTGCTGCTCAGAGAGCGTAAGTTCTCCCTGCTTGGAAGAAAGTACAGAGAAGTAGGGAATAAAGTACTTGATAAGGGTGCAGAGACAGAACTAATGTCAAATTACACTTGCTGTTCAGGTTTCTTGCCATTTTAATGAATTTTTAAAGACCAGGTGTTATTCAGTTACACATATTAAAAATCAGTTAAGCTGTATTAGGTAGTGCATTCTTACCTATAAAAGGTTTATAGGTCCTAAAAATATCCTGCAACTTCCTAAATATACTTTGAACAGCCCTGAACTATAGTCTAAAAAGCCCTATGACATCTTCGGCTTACACTTAATGCAAAAAACACAATAGCTTTAGTCATATTTAAAATTAGGCAAATGCACAATCCTTTGCCAGATAAGAAACTTACAGAATGAAAATTAGCATGGAATAATGTTTTAAAGCTACCCTCTGAAAAGCGCATTTTGTCATCTCTTCTGTCTTCTTTTTCCTACAAAATTTCGATTTGAGGTCTGGGCTGAAACGTGTCATTTCCCATACTGTAGTTTTTTGACAATCAGTTCTGCTCACTAGGTAGCTTTTCTATTAAATTAAGTATAGTGCTTTCAATAGTATGGTTGGCTTAGGAAAAGAATTGTATCTTAACACTAATTAAAACTTGGCTTCATTTCAATTAGGAAAACTGAAAAGAATATGAAAAGTGATGGAGCTGAGGAATCTGGTAAACTAGTGCTTCAAGAAAGCCTGACAGATAGGAAGCTAAGAAGTCAGGTGGATGGATGTGTGAAAAGTCATGTAGAGTTACACCAGCAGAATCTGGTTGAAAGCCAATCATGACACTTCAGCTATGAATTTTCACAAATAATATTTTCTTGTAGCTCTTCTACCTACAAATTTGGTACCATCAGCACACTATATGAATAAAAACTAGATTTATGTCCCTATCAGTGGAGATATGGTAATTCACTATACTTGCTCTTTCTCATCCCAGCTGCAAAATAAAGCAATAACGAACTAGGTGAACAAGTGCATAGGTACTGTTAGTTAGCAAACAGGCTTGAGCTCCTTCTTGATGTACCTCACCCTTACTTTCAAAGAGAGGAAACCCACCCAAGGTCCACCGCGTTCAAGGAAAGCTTGCTCCAAATAACTTATTTTATTTAGACCAATAACCTCTTTTATTAGACCAAATATACTGAAGAAGAGTATGTGACAGACTTAATCAAAACATCCCCTTATTGTATAGCGGTCATTAGAATTCAACGTTGGTCTTACTGCAGCGTAACTGAGCTCTTTGAATAGGCCCGGGAGCAATGAAGTGCCGTGCCCTTTTGTGTTGGACTAATTTGGCTGTCATCTCCATGGCTGTCAATTAGCTAGAAGGTAAAGGATTACCCCTCCACTACAACTGGAGGTAATGTAGTGGGAATTCATTTTGTTTTACAGACTACAACTGTCCTGTACACTTGCTGGGGCTGACAGCAGTGAATTCTGGAACTACTTGTACGTTGCCCCTGAAGATTTCTGGATTGAATTTACAGCCAACAGTACGCTACATTTTAGAATGAGGTTGAGTTGGAAGAGCTTAGGTCAAGTAGAGGAAAGTCAACAGTTCTTGATCTATCTGATAAAAAAACCACATCTAGCAGGCTTCATTCCCATCCTTAGTTCTTACCTCGGCCTGAAGTCATTGTCCACGCCTAGCTCAGCAGAAGCTGCTCCTGTTCTTCCCACCTACCCATTAAGGCAAAAGCCTTATTTCCCATGCATATGTATGTGGAGAAGGTCATTTCTGCTGGTTCGCATCTCCCATCTGGTTGAAATGTATTCATTTTCCCAGGGAAGAACATCTCCACTTCAGAGAGCAGTAGGGTAGAACAAGAGGTATCTCTAAGACTGTACCCAAATCAAACAGCCGGTACCTACGACTGTTTTCCTGCCTAAAGACAGATGAATTGTAGCCTTTACACCTCTGAACACAAGAACTGTGAGAATGATAGCCATGTTGTTAAGTCATAAAAGACCATGCTTTCTGCGTGAGGGCAAACAAACGCAGCATTTCTCCTGCAGAAGGCAGTTGCATTTTATACACACTTTACCATGCACGAAAGTTTGTCATACTAATAAAGAGAATTTGCGCAGTAATATTCCATAGCAAAAATGTTTGTTTAATAGAATTCAGCTATACTAAAGTGCTATTTTTCTCACCACTTTTGACATGACTGTCCAGATAGTTTAGGGGAGTCCAGATTATAAACTTTTTAAAAGGCTTCGAGAGTTTTCTTATATCAGCTATACCACATAGGCAGCAAGATCATTGGGGTTTTTTTCATTTTCAGACTGAAACTATACACTAGAAAGATTAAATAGAAGATCCCTGCCATGGTGAATTTTTACTAGTGATTATAGTGAATAGGTGGTCCCGTGCATAGACAGGACTCCTCTGTAGATGCATGGTTTTTATCTCATCTCATCCTAGGGTACTGATTGCTTTGAAATGTCTAAAAACATTTCTTGCACTAATGAGGCTTGCTTTTGGTTTTCAAAGTTAACCCACAGCAGAATTACAAAGACCAGTACTGAAGAAACCTATGTATAGATGTCATCCCTCTAATCTGATATTATTCAAGTGTAGAAGAATTTTCACAGCTTAATTAAGTTGCTATGACAGCAAAAATCTTTATCTACAAGAAACTTTAATTCCTACCCCACAGTATATAACTCACACTCTCTAAATTTAACTCAGGCTTATTGCCTGTCTCCTCATATTCAAAAATTACCATGCTTTGGTGGTCTGACTTGCCAGCTGGATATTTTTGCCCTGTACCATTAGTGAAATTGAAAAATAAACTTGCTCTGTTATGAAAAGGAATAATTAATTGGGTTTTTAACTGTAACATACAAACGGATTTTATTTATTTTCATTTTTCTTTAAAGCAATACCATTCAGTTTTCTGATCCCACAGGATAGGGATAAGACAGGCTTTGGATATCTCCTGCAAAAAAATCTGCCTTCGGTGATTTTCAAAATAACCACCACCACGCCCCCCAGTAATAAAAATTGTGACTGATTTCTTAAGGACACTCGAGTTTCATAGGTATACATGTATATGGTTTATAAGACCCACAGAATTTCCCTCAGTACTTCTGTGAAAATATAGTTCTGTTACATAATAGAATCCAATAGTATTCTTTAACTAAGTCAGACTTTAAAGTAAGAAAAGAGGGTTTTTTTGCCCCCTGGAATAACAGAGAAAAATAAAATAATCAGATTTCCTAAAAGGACACTCTTCATTGAACTTTTCTATTTTAGACTTCTAACATGCAAAAACAGTAGTCTGTTTCTTAATCCAAAACCTGCCTGTACAAAAAGTTAATCAGGCCTGAGGTTTAGTTTAGTCCCCAGTTCCACTGAATCTTGTTACTGGAAACAATATCATACAGCTGCTGAGTGATGTCTCAGATCTTGCCCTTGCCTGAAGAGACACAGCTCATTCAGAGTTATTGATAATTATACTGTAATTTTTCCTGCAGAGGTAGAAACAATGTTCAGTTAAATGCAGCATACACTGCTTATGTATCTACTGGCAAAACAAGCCCTAACAATGCTCCCTGCTGCACTTGAGATATCTAAGGAGACCCCTCCAGCATTTCCTGTAATATCTCTAATATAACTTTTTTATAGCTGGCTTTTTCAAAATTGATATTTTGAGTAGCAGCGGTTTTGCTTCTTTACCCATGCATGAGAATGAGACTCCAGCGCCCTGATCCGTTGGCCAGAGAGCATATCTGAACGCAATATAAATTGGAGGTGGCCTGATTAGCTCATTTGTTTTGTCTTCCATTGTGCTATTCATTATTTCCTGAAATCCAAAAAGCTGCTGTTATTCCTCAGGCTGGGAAGCAGCAACTTATTTATGTTTCCATGATGTCATTCTTTGTGAGCAGCTAAGCAGATTTGTATTGATGTGATGTTTTTCAGCACCCTGGAGAGTCAACCAGTAGAGCTAAATGCCACTTCAATCATTCCCAGCAGAGAAGTCCAAGTCAATGACCTGTACTGTTGAGCTGTATTAGCTTTTGATGCTATCATTTATTCCGTAATAAGCAGTCCAGTGGAGCTACCCTCTACAGCATCTGCCTATTCATGCACTCCTCTGGGGAGCGTAATTTATATTCATTTTGTGCTATATGCTGGCTTAAATTTTTTTCAGCTATCTTTTCAGGTTTCCTTTCTGTGTTAAGCAGTATAGAAGTCCACAGTCTGCCCTCCCAACCGCTGAATTCTGGAACACGCACAACCCTACAACCAGCTGCCCATCTTTATGAGAGTCAACTGTGTATTTACTACATACTTTAAACCTAACAATTTGAAGTTGAAATTGCTCCTACAAAATGCAAAGCTCACTGAGGTTGGTAGGAATCTGCCCAGTGTTTTCAGCAGATTTCTGAAGAATGTTGCAGTCCTACTTAAACATGGAACGGGTGCCTCTCTTGCAGCGTGGGGGTTGGCAGCCGAGAGGTTAGAGACGGTGCTGTTCTGACTGCGACAGTCTATAGACAGAGGTAGGATTACATTTGTAGGGCAGAAATAACTCTTACTGGAGGACTGAAAGAGTTGTAGGGGGATGAAATATTTGGAGGAACTCAAATATTCTTCTTCAGGTCTCAGACAGAAGAGGCAGCTTTAAATGCCAACATAGACAGGGAATAGCGCATCCGAGTCTGACCTGTTGAAACACAGAGTGATCGCTTCTCCTGTCGGAGTCAGTCCCAAATTCCCTTAAACTCAGAGATAGTTTTATACGCAGATGGGTTTCTTGGAAGACCTTGTCTTGTAATGTTGGTCAAGATTATGATAATTTATTTATTTTTTCAGTTTCTGACATCAGCATTAAAAAATATCAATCTACTTTGTCTGCTCTTTAAACCTTACATGTGAGAGCGTATTGGGAAGTATTTGTAAGGAATTAAATGAAAGCTCTGATATTCCCAAGTATTCTGCAGGGGAACTCTCTATTGACACAGGTATGTTAGTTTTAAAAGCAAATATAATTACTTTCCTGAATTTAACTGTATCACAGTACTCAGAAAAAAACCAAGAGTGGACATTTCCCGATACAATTTTGGGGGGTTTAAAAACACTAGATTATTCTACTGATTGATAAAAATACCCCAGTCTCAGATGTCAAAATGAATCCTTTTATTTGTGCCTTGAGTACTCACCCTAGCAATAGAAAGGCTGCTGTAAACATTAACTTAGCAAGCCGCTTAGCATGGCAAGATCAATAGTAAATCCAACTCGCTCGCAAAGCACCGTGAGGGTAAGAGAAACCCAAACGCTGGCAATAACAAAGAAATTGCCAAGCCAGCAGGAGCGGGGCTGTCCACGCAGGGCCAAGCTGGGAGCAGAAGTGACCCATGCACAACCCTGGCAGCTCATGAAAAAGCAACAGACGTTATTAAAATAGCCAACATTTCTTATTCATTAGTATATGCAATCATGTTACACCTGCTAGAGTCAACTCAGCTACATGCAATTTCCAGTGGAGTATCTTTGAACACAACAGCCTTTCCTTCTAGTTTTATTACTTGTCCTAATTGAGGGGAAAATACCACAGCATCTCATTCATACATGTATACATGGAAACTGTCATTGGCAGTCATTTTTCTGCAACAATCATTTTGATTTTTGCATTTACCATCTGAGTACAAAGGACTTTCAGTGCAACAAACGTGAGGTTCAGCTGTGGAGTCAAGGCACTTACTTAATTCCAGATCCCAGCCACTGTCCTCAAGATGAGGAGCGCAGGTTTGCAAGTAAACTCCCTGGGTGATGGTGAGCAGGGGCATTTTAGGAGGAATGCCAGCTGATTCAGTTAAGTAAATACAAAATGACTCGATTTAACGGTCCAGTTGATTTCTTTAGTTTCTTCTTCCTTTAGCTCAGATCTATCTCACTGCTCTGAGGTGAGGAAATTTTCCCTCCCACACGCTTCCCTGAAGAACTAATTACTTAGCTTTGGATGAGTTGTGCCCTAGGAAATTTTTAATAAGATGTAGTATAATTCCTGTGCAGGTGTTTAGTACTTAAAAATCAAAACGTATGAACTCATCATATAGAAGTTCACCACTTGTGAAATATTCACACTCAATTTGTACTTAATCTGTTCTTCTATTCATGTCTTCCATCACTCTACTCAGTCATTCAGCCAAGGACCATACTTATATCTGTAGACAGAGTGTTTCCTTGGGACTGTTCATTCCTTTCATGTACAGTGGAAAGCCCTTTTATCAAGTCTAATGCCTCAGTGTAGTTCCCTACATTTTCAGTATCTGTGTGTTACAAAACCACTGAATATAACAGAATGATAACAAAATGGGCTGCAATGGCTGCCCTCCTGTCCTTCGTTTGCAATATGAGAAGAAACAAACAGAACAGATATAAGGTACATAGCCAAATGTTTGGTTTAGTCCCCAACATCAAAACATATAAAAAAGCCAGTCTTTTGTTGCAGCATCAAAATAATCGTTTACATTTTACTGGTTTTCATATTCTGTACTGTTCTCCCTGGGAGTCAACAGAATTGCACAAGAGTGCTTCGCATTCAGAAGATGTCTTCAGATTCGTAAAAGCTAAATTAAAAATAATAATAATGAAATATTAAATTTGGGAGAACCTTTATCTGTCAAGGAGGATTAATAGGTCAAGTAGGTCCAATCTGGCTCTTAAACCAGGGATTTGCATATCTCCTGTAGTTTCAGACCTCTCCCTTACTGAGTTTCTTATCCTGTTCAGCCATCAAATTACATTCCTCACTTAATTTCAATGCTTCATTTTTTATATCCCCCCCAGCTATAATTTGAAGTATATCAAACAAAGTGCAAACTTACTAAATCAATTTTACAAGTCCATTCCATTCTACTTTCAAGGTGGGGTTTGATCACAGTCCCTCCCCCCAGGTCCACCTTACCTTCTGCTCCAACTCTGGGGAAGTCTGATTTCTAACGAGGTGGAGCCATCTGGTGTCTGTCACTTACGTCACACGTTCCTCCTGCTTTAAAAAGACACGTTGCTTTAATAATATAACCTTCTGAAACAGTTAATGATCTTTCTGTATTCCACACCCCTCCCCCCCAGTTATTGAAAATATGTTTAAACATTCTTTGCACTTTTATCTCATATTCTTAACCTATGGAATTCAACACAGCACTTTAAGCTCCTTAAGTTCTGTGTTAAGCGAAATTTGGACACGCAAGGAGAAGTTGGGAAAGAGGCTAGAAAGGAAAACCCCACCATGCCTTTTTAAATGTTTGAGAAACCCTAACTTAGAATTTTCTACAAGACGCTTAAAATGTTACTTTTTGAGTGTGAAAGCATCCATTCCTAGGCAGACCAGATTCCACACCACAGCACTACCTGTTATACTAACCAGACCCCATCGATGTATTTATCACACCTCCTTTGACGAGTGACCCCTGTGTCTTCACCAATAACAAAGGACACGGATTACTTCAGATGTTGACAGTACACACTGAATTAAAAGGAAATCCAACTGTATTGACCAATGCATTGGCCCGGGCTCTACCAAAGGACCTACTGCTGGCAGAGGAAAGCTCTCCTGTCTGCCTGTTGAGTGCAAAGTTAGACGCTGTACTGTGGCATCAAACCTCAGTGCAAGACCAAGAGTAAGCTCCTGTTGTCTAAGCAGGAGTTAGGAACATAAATATTGGCTGATTTGGCCATTAGTAGTTCTGGGAATGATGGGAGCTGCCAGGAAATGAATTCCATTGCAGATCTGGCCTCATTGCTGTTGCACTCACACCCAAAAACCTGCACAAGGAATCAGAGACTCCTAAGTCATCCTTTTGCTTTACAAAAGATAACAACCTTTTCTATGGACAGAAGAAAGACCACCAAAACATTTTAGACCTCCCAAAAATATTAGTGACAGATCTTCATGGCAGAACACTGTTTAAACACTGGTGTTCTTCCTAGTCTGCTGGCCGGGATGAAGGCAGGTGACAC
This sequence comes from Sagittarius serpentarius, assembly GCA_034782735.1. NCBI lineage: Eukaryota > Metazoa > Chordata > Aves > Accipitriformes > Sagittariidae > Sagittarius > Sagittarius serpentarius. The sequence goes on from JAVKLA010000106.1 coordinate 20,509, forward strand.
GGTGCTGAAAGTGCAAACAGACTGTGCCTGTGGAGGACATGTCATAGAATGGCCTGGGTTGGAAGGGACCTTAAAGATCATCTAGTCCAACCCTCATGCCGTGGGCCACCCCGCTAGATCAGGCTGCCAAGGGCCTCATCCAACCTGGCCTTGAAAAAATATGCCATGAAAAAAACTAGGGTGTGGAAGCAACGTGCTTTAGGCTTGAGATGGGCATTGCTTCAGTGAGCCTTGATAAAATGAGTCTTGGGCACATTCAGGAACCAAATTTTAGCAACCAAGAAAATGTATTGGGAGACTACAAAGCAAGTTAAATTGGCTTGTGAGTCGTCATAGCAGTATTTTGTGAAGCGCTGTTTCATCATGACAACACAATCAAAATCATGAGTTACTTCCTCTGAACTAGAAAACTAAAATGAAAACAATGGTTAAGTTTTTTTATTTCTGTGTTAGAATAAGAACCACAAGCCACACGGAGGGGTGACAGAAATGAAAATATCAAAACTAAATACAATTCATTGCATGAAAAAGAAGGAATTCAAATTTTCAAATTTTTATGACACATAAAATGGAATTTTAATAAAGTTAAAATGGCAAAATAAAAAGAGTGATATTCTCAGAGGGGCAGGCCGCTAAAAATTGTTGTATTTTTATACTCTTAGAGTAGGTTTCTAAGTTTCTTTGGCATGTAACTATTTTTAAATTCTTTGGGGGAACCTATATTCTTAGCTCTTGTCTTAAATCAGAGTGCAGCCTCACGGAATCATCATCTTTAGCTGAAGTTTCTTTTTATAGTAGTTTAATGCAAAGTCTAGTGACTAAAGCTGTAGTCTTTGCAAGGCCCACTTTGTACTCTAGGACATTAAATAAATGAAGAGACATGTAAGAAAAGGAAGTCTAAGCATGTTTTATCACTCACTTTATGCACATCCTACGACCACAACCTTGGTGCTTTTTGTTTGCTGTTCTTCTCAGTCAGGTAGGAAGAATAAGGTATCTAAAAAAACCACTTGACAATTACCTTGCTAAAAAACCCAATTTGTTCTTTTTTTTTAATAAAAGAGAGTTAAATAAATCAGAATGTCCCTTCATGTGTAGTGTTTCATCCAAACATAAAATATTTTTCTGCATTTTACCTGTCTTTCTGGAGGATATTAATTCAGTTATACTTTCAGGTTCCATATGGTGCTTGGCTTTATAAATCAATACAGCAATCTTAAAAATGATTTGAGTTTTCAGCTGCAAGCCAGCATACCGCTCTCCAAACTGACCTGGCCCAGTAAATAACTGTGGTATGAATTCAGTTTCTGGCCACTGGCCTTTACAGCACTAGTCTGTACAAAATTTCTGTTCCATTTCCTTTCCTAAGGGCTTTCTCAGATGAGCTGTCACATTCGGGTCCCCAGCTGCTGGTTTGCAGGTGGCAAAGGCGCGAACGTGGCGTGCATAGTGTGTGCAAGGTGCACGCCAGACTCAGCCTGGTCAGAAACTCAACGTGACGGGCAAAAGAGTCACGTTCCCAAGCAGTCTTTTAGACCGTGTTTGTGTCACTTCACTGGCTACAGCATGGTGAAGAAACATCCCACTAGCTTTCATTTAACAAGCACGGATGGCAGCAGTAGCCCAGCCAAGGGCGCAGAGGGGTCATGGCATCTCAGCTCTATGACCAGTTTTAATAGAGAGTGTTTTCCAGCCTGCACTACCTTACTGCCATAGCTAGAGCCTTACCGGTATCTGCTCTAATCACGTTTCTTGCAATAAGCAACGTTAAAATCTGGGTATGTGGAACAGTGTCGCATCGTCAAAGAGCAATGGTGCTGGTGCCCAGTTTCGCTAGGCAGCCAAAACCAAGTGGGAGGATGCAAATCCCCTCCCCAGGCTGGGGGAGAGGGACAGGGGGCAGGGAACAGGGCTGGGATGAGGAGGGGAAGCGACAAGCACCCACCTGGGGCATGGATGCGACCATAACTTTGGAAAGCCCTGAAAAGGGCTACTGCCCCTCAGCTGCTCACCACCACGGCCACCACAGCACCCAACTGCGCCCCATCCCTCTACTTCCCCTCCCCCTATTGCCCACCCATGGCCACAGCCTCCTCCCAGTCCGTCCCCCAGCCCCATCTGAGCCACAGCTACCTCCTCACAGGCACCTTCACCCCAGGTTACCGGCTGCATGTCCTGCGCCGGCAGGGCAGGGACACGCACGTGGCCTGGAGATGGAGGAAAGAGCCGTGCTGTCAGCTGCTAGAAATCTCTGCGGTCTTCGTCAGTGATTTCCACCTTTCTGCAAAGCTTGTGCACAAGCCTATGGGGAAACTCCAATTGTGTTCTTCTTGGCAAGGGAGTGCAACAAAATACGAATTATTTAATGGCTCTGCCAGATGCTTTAATCAATACTTTATCAATTATTATTACCAGTGTGAATAGTGCCTGTGGTCCTTCATAAGCAAAGTGCTTAACTCCATGCCTAAACTCAAGGCTTTGTGTTTAATTTAATCCTTGCCACAGGCAATTTCTTGTAAGCGTCAAGCAAATTGGGGCCCTAGGGCCTGTACTGTAAGAGAATATATCCTGCAGTGCAGGGCTGGGCAAAATGATTGTTGATGAAATGTCAGTTGTTCTCTGCATAGTTTCTGCCCTACCAGAACTTGATGAATAGTTGTTTATTTCCTCTTCATTAATAATGGACAAAAAATAAATGAACTTTTTTTTCCAAATCTTTCTACCATGTTAGTTTCCTTAACAGCTTAAGACAGTAAAATTTTCTAATATAAATATTTTCTTAATTGTGCAATCAAAAAGCTATTTATCACTTTTAAAACTGTAAACTTTGAAATTGATATTTTCAGATGAGAGTATTCATTGCTCTTCAGCCAACCCCCAAAATAAACCATACTTGAAAGTTTCTTGAAACACACCTTTCTCTGTGAGGTCACCAGCAACTTCCTATAGATGTGGGGCATGTGTTTGTTTGGGTTTTTTTTACGTCTTCCATAAGAAATTCTGAGATTCCTCCAGTAGGTAATTCTTCATTTAAAACAAAACTTCCATGGTTTTTAGATTAAACCTGACGGTCTTTGATCTTCATATGACTCGACTCCACAAGACAGGTGATTGTTAACATGCCTGTTTTGATTGTTTCATTCTGTAATGAAGAGATACCTGCAAAGCTAGTTAAAAATTGCAGTGTGTGACAGAAATACTTTCCATTCCTCCTCCAACAAAAGAGAGTAAATTCAGTTAAAAGGTCAGTCTTTATAAATAACAAAGTATTCCTTCAGCTCTCCAACTGACAGGCGCCATTGCATAGTACTTGGGTACCAGAAGAGCCCTAAATAAGAACATTAATCCTCTTGAAGAATCCTCACTCCTTCATGGTACAATAGATGTGAATTATCATATCAAAGTCTTGAAGCAAGGGCTGTCTGGGAATAATCGGTCCTTGGTGCCGCTTCTTCTCCTGTCATTCTGTATAGGTGGGCATAGGAATCCCCTGGCTTTTTAATTATTTGCCACATTAATATTTTATGACATCAAGTACCTGAAGATTCTTTTTACTTTTGTGGATCTACTGAAGCTTCCTTGTCCTAAAATAGCCTAGAGGCTGGTTACATGACGGCTATTTTTTGTCACGACCCCATGAAGAACTGAAGAACGTTCTCACTGATGTCAGCTGCTCTGAGAGGTAAGAGGTCTGCGGGTGACCGAGGAAAAAACAGCGGGGAAAAAGGACAGGCAAGAAAGGCACTGACTACATGCGCATTACCTTTGCAAAAGGAGTTGCTTGGCCCCACTCGTAGTAGTAACAACTGCTAACTGGGTAAGATAAGGGGAAAACCGAAGAGACTGGGCTGGGATGAGGTGACCAGCAGGGACATTGGCAGCTTATGCTTAGCACAGAAGTTAGAAAACAATAAAGAGGGGAAACAACAGCCTCTTTATGGGAAAACCTCCCCAGGAGCCCGACACAGTGCAGAAGGAAAAAAAGAAAATATCTACTGAATCTGATCGCTTGATTCCAGATGGAACTTTGCTGACAGAAACAGCTTTTTGTAAATTGTTTACATACGTAATTAATTTAAGGTCTCAATTTGCAAGATGAATCTGCTGTATCTTATCCCTCAGCAAGGTCCTGCCTTTAGAGAATGAAGAGGGGCAGCAGATGCTAATAAAAGTGAATATTAAATGAAACACTACCAAAACCTGGCTGATATTTCTCTCCCTCTCTTGCTGCACAGTATTTGCAAGTTTACATTGCCAATGACTTTAAAGAAGAAAAAAAAAAATAACAACAACAATAATAATAGGAAGAATAGGAAGAAGCAGCAAATTTTGCTGACAGGAAAGGGAGGGGGCATCCTGGGTATTGACCATTTTTAATATTAACCAAATTATTTTGAAAATAAATTTTAATGGAATTTAGAGGCTTACCTTTTACATAGCAGGACAAGAAAACTGTACCAAGAAAAGTGATAACTGAAAAGCTTGTCTTTTTGGAAAATCTCATAAAAAATCCAAAAGTGTTAGCTACCTTTACTTATTTTTGTGCCTTATAAATGGGATTTTATGCAGGATGAGGGTAAGGGCTGTTTTTTTATTATAAACTGGGGTTACCTTAAGTATAATATTTACCTGAAATGTTAAATAGAAAGAAAATAAACACACTTGCCAATTTGTCTGTAAAGGAAGAACATCTACCCAGAGACTGCAGTAAGGGAGTGAGAATCCTTGCAGTCCTTAGTAGTCTACCTAGATTTCCCCTTTTCAGGGCCAAGTTTGACTTCATATGGAGCAGCTCCATATCATTCCATTAAATGATTTCATTTCACATCTTTATAACTTCTTATCATTTTGGATATGAACTATAACAAGGTCTTTTCCCCAACGAAGTGTCTTCCCTGGAACTCCCTCTTGCTTAATTGCTTCTATAATAGGCAATTTAGCTGCTAATGAAAGACTTTTTCTTTGCCCTCTTTGACCTTCAGGGAAGCAATCTAAACAATAGGGACAGTGGTTATTCATCAAAATAACTAGGAAAATCTAGATCTTTATGGTATAGAAATGGGAGCAATGGCCCATAGGAGGGAATGGGCTTGGAAGTAAGTAAATGTTTCTGAGTCAGAGCACACTGGGAGAGGCTGCAGCCTGTTGTTGGAAAAGACGATCCACAGCGACAGAGAGAAAGGAGTGACTTGTAGCCCATGCGGGGGCAAAGCAAAGGAGTAACATGAGGTTGAGAATACGTATAAACTGAGAGGCTTCTTCATCGCACACACATACACAAAACATTGAACTTCCTGGTAATCCGGGTAAGAAACGTACCATGATGTCTTTCCAAACTGTGCCCAGTTTCCCTGATGTGAGAGGAAGGAAGGAAAATCTTATGGTTTGGAGTCTTCTCCAGCCACAGTCAGAACTTGGCTGGAGAACACACAAAGGCTTAGAAGGCAGGAATTGCTCAAAGGTCCCAAACACTGGCCAGCTGGAGACCTCTAGGACACCTGAGCCCTGTATCCAGACTGTATCCATCCCACCAGTAGACACAGTAAGGTTAGTGATCTATTTTAAAACAAGGTTAGAGTGGCTGTGCCTCTGATACTAATTTCTGCTTGATCTCAGTAACAAGACTTCATTTAAAAGAGTGTGTACCTGGGAAACCGCAGAGAACAGATACTTGAGCATGAGTGCTGGGCTGCATCTGGTTTAGCTGGGGTTTTACCTCTGTATACTAGTATATGGGAACTAGTATACCACAGCCCAAGCTACACCAGAGTCACTGCAAACAATTCTAAAAGCATGATTCTCTTGATCACATTCTTCATTTCTTCTTCCCTGCTTCTCCACCCCATCTACCCCAGGCACATGAGGTCTATTTAATTAGAAACCTGAGAGCAAAAGAAAAGGTCAGATCGCAGCGGTTCTGGTTACACAAACACACAGCAAGCCAATGATTTTAGGCTAGCCCTTGCAAAATCCATTAATTCTTCAGACTCTTTTCAATTCTTTTCTACTGTTTGTTACACCACTTTAAGCTGAAGTTGTATGATTCAGTCAGGTACTGAATGAACCCCCTGTTTGGTTTCTGCTAACCTTCTTTATCCGCACTCCTTTCTAGGACTCAGTTTTATGCCTCCAGTTAGTCAGTTGTTTTTTACTCCAGCTGCATTACTGTACCCAAGTGAGCTTTTATCCCAACAGAATGGCCAGTCTTATTGTACCGGGGAGGTACTGTAACATACCCAGCTCAGCAGTGCAGACATAGTCTGTAAGTGAGGCAATCCTAAAATAACCACCACGGCGGTGATTCCCAAGGAGCAGCTGGCTGTGCGGCTCATTACTTTCTCTTCAGCTATTTTAACAATAACATTTGACAGACACTTTATCTGAAGTCACAGAAATGCAGGACAGCTTCACAAAAGATGTTTCAAGGGATCAAAATATGCTTAATTGTTCCTGAATGGAAGATGAAAAGAGGAAGCTTCTTCCTTCTCTTCTTTCAGCTATAAAGAAGACTCCTGCTGTTCTCTCCAGTCTCTCCTTCCTAATCACAGAAGAGTCTAATTATATGACAGGCTGTTGTGTTCTTTGTTTCTTTGACTGGCCAAATTACAGCTGTACAGCAAATGAAGTGGGGTCTCTTCCTTCTCCACTTTTCATAGCTAATACTGACCAAAGAAAGAGCAAGTGCACAAGCCCAGTGTCCTGATACTGAAGCTGAGGATTAAGTAAATGCTCTGTGCGTACCTGTAGTTTATCCTTCCTGAGTCAGGAGCAGTGACAACACACACCTGAACAGTATTTTAGCAGTATTTCATCCACAAGGCTCTGGCAGAACCGCTGAATGATGACAAGCCACTCCTCCGCTTGGCCTCTATGACATTGGCCAATCCAGACTTCCACAGAGGTCAAGCTGTACAGACTGTTTTATGGCATCTCTTTACCACGCTTCCAAGTTTCACTCAAGCTGAATCAGTATTTATTTCAAAGTCGGCATGTTAGTAGAAGCTCTAGTTTTGAAAGCTATGAAAATACGTGGGGTTTTGCACATGGCTTCTTAGAAAGAATCAGTTTCTTCTTTCAAAAGCCAATGCACTAGTAAGAAAGATGAAATTAAATTTTGTCTTGGGAACTTTATTTATACACCCTTTTCTAATCTGTGTAAGAAGAGTATAAACCTTCCATTTGGCCTTTTTCTAGAATGTCTTTCTTGGTAGCTTTTTTTATTTTAAGCCTGAAAGTTGAGTAAAACTACCAGTCTCAATGTCAACACTGTATTGCAGTTCATAACTGGCCAGTCCGCCAATTAAAAGACACAAAGCATTTTGTTGAAAGAGTAGATTGTAACTTAGACCTGATTTCTTAGTAAGACAGTTTTTACAGCTTTTGAACTGCTAGATTAGCAAAACTCAGTGTGATTTTTTTTTCTCTGCACATCAGCTAAACAAAGATTGATGTTCTATCTCAACTAGGAGGAATGTTTAAAAAAAAACATACCCTCTTAAAAGCAAAGAAAGATGTGTTTACTCCTATCTCACAAAGTCATAACCTATGTTATCTAACTAACATAAAGATCTTCAAAAACTCTGTAAAATCTTTTGACCACAGAAGAGGGAAACGGTTGTTTCTTGGTTCCTGATCAAGTTAAAATGGGAATAGTTATAAACCTCATCAGTTTAAGATGAGGAACATCTCTCTGCAGTGTCCTCAGCTAGAGGACCTTTGGCATACTTTATCCTACAATATATTTCTACGACTTGAGAACTGTTAAATAATTATTTACTATAGAGGGGAAAAAAATAAATGCTGTGGAGACTGACCAGTTGTCCCTATGCTCTTAATGGCTCTCAGCTATGTTCTTCTCGCGGTAAGTGCTGTTCTGAAGAATCATGGCCACTTCTATGGCCAATATCAGCTGCTGGTATTGCTTTTGTTCTCATCTCAGCACGGAAGCTGCTTCTCACTTGTGGTGCTGGCATACCAGTGATTCTCGTGCTTACCATCGGTTAGTTTAATTGCTATTCATAGCTGAGATCAGCAAGAATTCTTTTCCTTTAAAGCTGGCAAATCTGTTATTACCACTTTCCATTGAAGTAGTTACAAAATGCATATGCCCCATAAAAGCTCTATTATAGTGAATGATAGTGGATACAACTGGAAAAAAAAAACCCTTGTTATTTAACACTACCCAATTTAGACTTGGACTGGAATGGCATAGCAATAAAGAAAATTGTGTTTTCATCTTTCTATATGCACTTGTCTCTAGCAAGCAATGCAGGTCAAAAAGAGAAGCCGGAGTTGAGCCCCAGGCTGTTCCATCGTGGTGGAAACAAGGTCCAGCAAGGCAAGAGGGAAGAGACTCGGATCTTGTTCCTTACTCTACTACTCACTCGCTGCAGGAACCTGGGGCAAATTATGCGTATGCCTTAAATCCTCCATGCCTGTAGCAAAAAGCTATGTGTTCCACTTCTGCTTCCAAGGAGAAGAGAACATATAAATCTAATTGCACCACCAACACTGCTTCAGCAGAGCCACAAACTCTTGAGAATTTACCCTTTCCATTTTGAGGGACATGCTCTTACATACAAAAAAGTGCACTTCTTGCAAGCCTTCCCAAAACACTGCTGTAACTCCAGACTTTGACAGCACTCAGGTGTGTAAAAAGCTCATGTTATTTCCCCTTCTAAGGGGAAAATATCTTACACGTTTGAGGTTGAAGGTTACATCTTAAGAAACCTGCAAGCTTCTCCTCCATTTTTTTCTTTTATTCAGTCTCTTTGTACACATACACCTCTATATTTTGGTTATTCCCATCAATGGCTTTTGAACAAGGGTGAGTAAACACTACGCCGTTATAACAGCCAGAGACCGTCAGGAATACTGACGGGTATATCTGATCGTAAAGACTCGCCTGTCTGAAAGAAGAGATTGACAGGGAGGAAACACAGTTTCAGCCATTGGTTGTAATCAGCTTCCCCCAAAAAAGATATTAAATTGTAGCCATTTCTGTACAAAGTACAAGAATGCTACTCCAACTTGTAAAAAGCAAAAGGGATGAACTCCCAGGAGCCTCAACAAAAGGGTCACAGCCACACTGACAGGTCTTCTTCAGATCTCCCCAGCAGAGTGGAATCAAAAGCAACCTATGGTAAGTGATTATGACACATTGTCATAATGTATGTTTCTAATAAATGTTTCTTCCCCATTTGTCATGGTTTAACCCCAGCCAGCAACTAAGCACCACACAGCCACTCGCTCACTCCTCCCCGCTCCCAGTGGGATGGGGAGGAGAATCAAAAACAAGAGGTAAAACTCACGGGTTGAGATAAGAATGGTTGAATATCTAAATAAAAGTAAAATATAATAACAACAATAGCAATAATAAAATATATTAAGAATAAGAATAGTAATGAAAAGGAATAAAAAAAAAAAGAGTTAAATAAAACCCAAGAAAAAACCCGAATCCTGCACAATGCCGTTGCTCACCGCCCGCTGACCGATGCCCGAGCAGCCATCGGCCCCTCCCGGCCAGCTCCCCCCAGTTTACATACTGAGCACGACGCCCTGTGGTACGGGATGTGCCTTTGGCTAGTCGGGGTCAGCTGTCCTGGCCGTGCTCCCTCCCGGCTTCTTGTGCCCCCGCTCGCTGGCAGAGCTCGGGAACCCGAAAAATCCTTCCCTTAGGGTAAGCGCTACTTAGCGGCAACTAAAACTTCAGTGTCTTATCAACATTATTCCCACACAAAATCCAAAACACAGTGTACCAGCTACCAGGAAGAAAATTAACTCTATCCCAGTTGAAACCAGGACACCATTGTTGTAAAGAATTCATTTGCCTGATGTGCTCACTTTTTCCTGTTTGGAGGAATCCGGTTTGTAATGTAAGACAGAGCTTGAAAACTCAAGTTTGTGTATTTTTCATCTGTGTTCTAACACCCTTATCTCTCCTCCCCAGTCATCCTGCAGTCCTCCTCTCATTGCATCAGATATCTCACTTCGGACTAAAAGCACAGGCTACGCAAATGTGGTGGAGGGAACATCTCAATTTCTGTCAGAACTCGCGAGGCCAGCAGGACTAGGGCAGTGGTCGTCCCCCCGTACTCGGCCCTGGTGAGGCCGCACCTCGAGTGCTGTGTTCAGTTCTGGGCCCCTCACCGCAAGAAAGACGCCGAGGTGCTGGAGCGTGTCCAGAGACGGGCAACGGAGCTGGTGAGGGGTCCAGAGCACAAGTCTG
>JAVKLA010000107.1:0-29726 GCA_034782735.1 Sagittarius serpentarius
GGGGGGGGGGGGCAGGATGGGGAGGAGCTAGCAAAAAGCATTTATTTCCTCAGGGTATGTGCATCATAAGACAGCCAAGCTAGTTTTTAGCTGAAGTAACAAATACATACAGATATAGGTCAACACACACACGTAAATACACTGTCCAGAAAAAGTTGTGGTTTTTTTCCTTAAAGGAAACGATTGATCCAAAAGAACTCCAGAGTTGAGTAACCTACAGAGCTGGTTTTGCTACTTTGCTAGTTGTTTTTGCTCTTTTGCCTCTTTAACAAATATATACACTATAGGGACAAAGGCAGTACCAGTACAAAGCCTAAGCTTTCTAGGAATCTGATGATATAAAGTAACACACAAAAGTTAAAAAAATCTCTACATGGTTTCTTTTAAGTATGCATCTAAGCTATAATAAACTGAAAAAATAAGAAAACCAAAATACTTGAATTCCTATGTGAAAGCTACAGAAATGAGCCACAGACACTCACCTGAAACCCACATCCATATCATCAGGAAAAATAACACTGAGTACTTGAACTGCATTTATGGTGACTTGTAAGAGCAACAGCACTGCCTTGAAATACTAATTTTAAAGTTAGGACAGCCAGCTGACTTATCAGATTCTGTGTTACTATCTCTACCAGACTGAGCGGCAAACAACAGCTTTCCCCAGAATCATGTCTGCTCCAAGTATTTTTACAGAATTAGTCATGATTTGGGACAATTCGTGAACACACCAACAATTAACACAATGGGAAAGACATCATTACAAGTCCTTTATGAAAAGGGAATCGCTCATGAGACTGTTTCTCAGATTGAGAAACCCATGCAGTTATTGATTTAATTAAAGATGTTTTCTGGTACGGCAAAAGCTACTTTTAATTTCCAAGGCCAATAGTAATGACCTTTCCTCACTCTGGGAAGTTACGTCAATAGCACCCTTAAAGCATTTGTTAAAATAATTCTATGTGTAATACCACAGGACTTACATGCAACATCAAAAAAGCAAACAAATACTAGAAAAATATTATTTTAATTGCTTAGGCATCAATAATGCAAACACACGCATGTTAAATTTTCCACACAAGTCCTCCCCACTGATTTTCAACAGAACCACCCAAGTGTGTAAAATTCAGTGTACCAATGCATGCTACTGTGATTTGATGTTGGACGGCAACCCTCAAGCACAGATAAAGGGCCTCTCTTTTCGTCATTAGCTAACAGGAGGGTAATGCAGTCAGAGATGATCCAAACACAGGATCATTTCATCTCCCTTAAACTGACAGCTGTTTCCAGGCATACATTCCCAAGTTTTGTTTTCACAGGTTATTTACTGACATTTACTTCATTCATCAATTACTTAGGAAGCAAGCGGTTACAAGAAATCTCCTATGCTCAACCCAAGTTTGACCAGTTGTAACACTTCTTAAAACATCAATTAGTCTTGTTCTAATAGGGATAAATGCTGAAAGCTTCTGAAGTGGTTAAAAGGAGATTAAACATAAAAAGTGGTTTGAGTTAAGCAAATTATTGTTCTTTTATTTCAAATTTTTTGTAAAAAACCCAAAAACCTCTCTCTTACAGAACTGTTTCTTTAAATTAAAAAAAAAAAAAAAACAAATACTTCTGCTCTGAAAAAAAAAAATTTCCATAGTTTTTGAAATTTCTCTACCTTTCTCCACAGGGGAAACATTTTCAGTAAACTGACAATATTTAAATGTTAAGTTTAACATATTTTTTGTAGTGAAAAACTACTTCTTTTCAGTCTTTTTCCAACTGGCTGTAAGTCACCCATTTGCTCCAGGTTTTTGTTTTGTTTTGTTTTTTTAACTCAGCGTTATTTCTCACTGTCTTCCTTACTTTCCTCTTAAAAATCACATCTAATCCTACGTGTTTTTCCAGTAAAAGATAGAGCATCTTACTTGTAGATCTAAACCTCCATATACACTGTCTAAAATTTTAAGTTTTGTCTTCCAGTATCATTCCATTCCCCCTCCAGTTTGACTTCTTCACCAAGCATACCACTGAAGACATAAGCCAATTACTAGTATCCAAGAATAAAAATCTTAAAGTATCTTCTAGGTGTGGAGATTGTTCCTCAGCTTCCTTATGTTTTCAGCTACCCTTAAAGCTCTTTGATCAAGTTCTTCAAATTTGTCCTCTTTGCTCTTTTCTCATTGCTCCTTTAATTTACTCTTTGCAAATTCCTCTCTTCCTAACCCTCTCCCAGATCCTCCACTCCATTTCAATACAGTGATTCATCATCTCAAGCCTTACAAAGCTAAAGATGGACCACTAAAGATCAACCTTACTTGTTTCACTTCCCTCTCCTTCTAGCTCTGATCTGCAGCAGCAAAGCAAATAAGCAATTCAGTGCAATGCAGCATTTTTATCCTTATAAAGCATTTAACATGATCAGATCTGGTCTCTAATGATGCCCCTTTGCCACTACAGTAAGTCACAGGAAACTCCACAAAAGATCATGGTAGATAGGAAAGACTTCAAGAGCTCTGTCAGTGCAGGGAAAGAACAGTAACAGCAATTTCTGGACAGAAGCAATATTTCCTTTAGCAGAGATGACACAATTATAACTAAGTTATCTGCAACATTATTGTTCCTGCTAGTTGTACACATAGGGTTTTAGATACTCTCCTGTATCTGGTGTAAGCAACTGTATATACACAGATCCTTTACATCTCAAGTCATGAGGGTAATGGACCTGCCTGGAGCACTTTCAGCAGTAGCACCAAGAAGAGACCTATGCAGAAGAACAGCAGAACACATCTCTGAGTACAATCTACTAACAATGACCTATGGCCTTCAGGAAAAGTCCCGGAACAGTCAAGGCAGTTACTGAATTCTAGACCAACTCAAAGGCACTATTTGCACGGGCACAATGCTGTGAAGTTTCAGTAGTCTTGAAACCTTTAGTGTTTCGGGATAATTGGCGTACAAGCACTAACTTCATCCGAACACTGCTTAGGGGCTTGGACACCAGAAGAACGTAGTCCTTAAAGCAGAATTTGGAACAGACTCACTGGACCCAAACACAGATCCTAAGCATGTCACTACAAAACATACCCATATGGCTACCGTCAGCTCCACCAGCAGTAGTTCTACAGGACTTTTAACCTGTTGTAACTTAATTGGGATACGAAGGGCAAACTTCAGCAAGATCCCAATTCCGTATCATATTAAAAACACCATAAAAAAAAAAAGGAGCTCATACTTACTATCACCTCCTATCCATAACAGCCATCACACAAAATCAGCTATAAAGACAAAGGTTTAACAACATAGAACGCAAGTTCAACGTAACACTTAAAACTGCTGTAACACAGACTCAGTCCAAAAAACTATCATATTTCAAGTGACAGCTGTGCATTAAGTACATTATATACACAGGGGCACCAGTTTCCCCCTCCCCGTTTCATTTTGACTACACTTCAAATCCTTTCTCAAGACTCACTACTTTTATCTTGCATTTCCAAAACTGATCTCGACTCAGCAACCCACAAGGTCTTGCCTTATTTTACTACTTCTATCAACTTCAAGGGTAAGGTATTAAAGCAAGTGTGCTTTACGTACATTTATTTTCACAACTTGCTGCAGTCCTCCCCCTTCCCGTACTTCCACTCTGTGATCTCTTGCTTGTATAATATGACCAATGTTCCTACTCCTACGTGAGAATACTGAAGTTCAAGATCTATTTCGACAGAAGTAACAAAGATTTTTAAAGAACTAACTTCAATGCAATCCCCATTTATCTCCAAAAAGCCACATAGACAAATACATTACAGAACTCCAAAATCTGTTTCCTAGGAACAGAAGCTCCTGTGTTCAATGCTCTTCTCAGATTATGAAACAGTTTAAAGGTTTTGTTTGTCTTTAAGAGAAGAAAAAGCTGATTCAGTTGTAAAATGAAGCCAATGATACACACTCCTGTCTTCAAGAATTCCCTCTCCTCTTTTGATGAGAAGAGAGCAAGGCATAAAACTAGCTGTTGAAAGCACTGAAACAGCATGAGACAAGCAGTACCATGGTCGCACAAAGAAACTCTCCCCCTTCTACTAAGGCTGAATAAGCAGGGGCTTGTAGCCTATGACACAACTAAACTTTCACTTCCTTTAAATCCCCATCTGAGAATTAATCATCTATGCTGCACACCATCTTCTTCTAAAGGTGCCTAATCTCCTAAAGAAACACACCTGGTTGTTTACTGATTTCATGTACGTAACAAATTTCCATCCACAAGGGAATGAAATCCAGAGTACTAAAGCTCGCTTTCTTATAAAAGTGAAATAGTGACGCAAACTTTAGGCAGAAGATGGGACAGAAGTGTATTAGGCTTTATAGCCTGCTCCTCGTTTTGTTTTGTTGTTTGTTTTTTTTTTTCTTACTCCATTCTTCAACTAAGTTTTACAGGCCCTCCGACTATGATATTTTTGTTTCCATCCACAACTCAAAAAATACAAGTAATAAACTCAATCTAATATTCACAAAGCATTCAAGAGAGACGGAATCAGAATACTGCCACAAAAGAAGCACATCATATACTTTTTCCCCCCCTATTTCTCTTATAAATATCAATCCTTAAACTGCACCATCAAAATACATGGGCAAAATAAAAGGAATATTATTCACTTCCGGAAATTGATTGATTTTTCCTGATAACCATTTATTTTGTCCAAAACAATTTATGTACATACGCACTAAGGTATATAATAACAATGCTAACCTCCTCCTTGGAGGAGATCCAGCCCCCTGGCTGGTCAAAATCACACAATTTACAAAGGCAATGCTAAACAAGAAATCCACATAAATCTGAAATTATCAGATTTTCCTGATAATGAAGATTTAGTATCTAGTCTGACTAGGTGCTTTTATAATTGATTAAACCATTTAATACAAATAACAAGAAAGAGGCTTCCCCTTGCCTCCACACCACATAGCTGTTTTTCTTAAAATGACTTTTAGTTCCCCAAACCATAGCAAACAGCTTACAAAAGTTTATACATATTGCACAGATGTACACTTTTAGCTTCGCCTCTTAGCTTAAAGGCTCCCTGAACTCAGATGTAGCACTAAAGTGTTAATTCCAGCAGCTTCTGCTTCTAAATTTTACCATAGTGTTTAAAAAACTATCAATGAGTTTATTTACTTTCGTAAGGAATGCAGGGTGCGTCACTAATACTAGTTTCCAGCAGGGGCTGTACTGAGTACAGGCAGCCATGCATACCACATTTTGTCTCCATACACATTTTTCACTGAAGATTACCTAATTCTGTTTCCCAGTCTCAGTAGTGACTTACTCCTTCCACAACAAAATGCTGAGAAACATTTTGACTTGCTTTAGAACAGATTAATTTGAGTTACAATTAAGAGGAAGCCTATAGGTGCAATACCAAAATACAAGCTACCATAGTAAAGAGTGAAAGAGACATAAAGTGTATATTCACCAGAAGTTCCTATTAATCTGAAAGCAAAGCTCAGTTTATTAATATGTAATAAGATACAGTCATTAAAGAGCAATACCAAAGGGAATAAGAAAAGTAATTCTCTAAGGCCACTTTATTAACCTGCTTGCACAGTTTGTAAGTCTTGCATGTTTTCCTCCATGAAATTGTAAGTGTATGACAAAATGGCATAAGCTAACTGTTCTAATATCAGTAACCAGTTTATAATTCTGTTTTTCAAGCCATATCTAGGTAACATCTGCACCTACAGAAGAGCGTGACAGGTTCATTTGTGGAAAAGATCTTCCTTCCATGGCCTTTACAGCCATAACTGAGAACAGCCATCCTACAAAGAAAATACAAGATGCTTTGCGTGCCTGAGACTGCACAGTCTCAGGCAATAGCTAACAAGAAGAGACAGAGGACTTGCTTACAAGAGCTCAGAGAAAACTATCCGTTGCTGGGGTTGCTGTCAACTACCTTTTCACTATCTGTGTAAACCTGAAAATAATAACCCCACATACTTTACCTGTTAGCATCACTAAAATCAGTGCTGGATAGGACTTAAGAGATCATCTTGTCAATCTGCCACTCCTGACATAGGGATAAACAGCATTTCCATTCTGACAGATGTCTAATTTGTTCTTAAAGACTGGCAGTGACAAGAATCCCCTCCCTAATCTATTCCAATGGTTTGTTATTCTTAGAATTAGAAGTCTTCCTCGTCAAGTAACCAACCCAAGCCTTCAGTCCTACTAAGTCAACTATTTCTTGTCTTAGCCCCCATAAGCCTTTATCATCTTCATCCTTGTAGTGGCCTAATGCACGTGAATAACATAAGACTACGAGGAGATAAAAAGTTAGCAAATTAATTTGTTCAATTCTTGTGTGTCATACTCTTCAGGTATCTTCTGCTGCTGAAAGCATCCAAAAGAGAGGAAAACCCTTTCCCAATGTACAGTGCCTGAAACCGAACACAGCATTCTAACTAAATCCTACCAGTACTGAAGTCAGTAGAATGCTTACTCCAAGTATTTACCCCCCTGCTACACGACAGTAGAGCATTTCTTTTTCTGCACCTGCAGAACAAGGTTAATCACAAACTGAGCACCGATCAATTAATAATCTGCATATCCCAGCTCACTCAGCCGTTGTAAAACTTGAAAAGTATGTTTTGAGCAGACATTTGAACACCAAAATCCAAAATGCACTAAACACAGAGTAGGAAGAGACACTGTAGAGTTGAGAGGCACCAGAACAAGTACAGAAAACTGCCAGCTTTGTGATTTATATAAACTAAAGTGAAAATGACAAGATAATTAATAAACCAACTGGAATCTAGAAGCCTCTAGGATATAGTGCTTAAGCTTGAAATAGAAAGTGAGAACTGATAAAAATTCAGAATTACTTCTTTAGCCATTAATTAACAGCGTTCCCATAATGGTGATGTTAACATAAGAGTAAGAACAGAAACTGTAATTTGTAACATTTGCAAGGAGCTTCACTGCAAGCAAGAGACCCTTACATGTTGGCAGTGTGTAAAGGTTTCCTGGGTGAAGGCTGGCAATGGAAAACCAGTTCAAAATTTAACAAAATTAAACAGTCTTTAGTACAATTAAAAATGGAACTTTGAGATAAAAACCCTCCAACTTGTGGCTCATCACTTGAGACATGCGTTTTTATATACGTATTATCAACCAGCTTTTTTTCCCCCCCTACTCATAAAATAAAATGCAAGTGCATTTCTGAGTCGGGCACCATGAAAGGTTAACAAGTACACTGACAAATGTGAATTAATTGCAATATCCGTGCCAAGGTTCATTCCAAGCAGAAAAATGGCACCTTAAATGAGTAACTTTGATCCAACATCATGGTTTCTACTTTTCCTCACGAGGGGTACTTCAAACCCCTCTACAGAAAGCACTTCAGAATTGCCCTGTGTTTACGTGCCAGTGGACAAAGCCTGAGCAAAGCACTGTCCTTATTTTAAAGGGTAATAAAAAATAGCACAGCAGTTAAATTAGTTCAGCCATCAAAAGGAAAAAAATAAGCCACAGAAGAGGCAGAAATAAAATTCTTGCCTCTTGACTTCCATTTCTGTGGTTGTATCAGCGTTTCCCATCTCTTTCCACCACTGGTTAACGAAAACAGTGGCTATCAGACACAAGAGGTCCTAGGCGCTGGCAAAAATACAAGAATACCTCCATCAAGTTCTGGAACTTGCTGGGGAAAGGGTGAAGAAAGGGAGATAAGGACTAATACAAAATTAAAGAAGTATGAAATTTAACTCTTTACAAAGGGTTAGTTCAAACAACTGAACCACGAAGGTACCTGTTACAGGTTACTTTTGTGTGCTACTGCCTAGACTGTAAAATCAGCTACGAGGAAGTATCTCTGCCTTTAAACAGCTTCCACTACAGAGGAGCACCAGTAAAGAAGCAAAGGGGATGAGGGAGGAGACTGCTAAAACCTGAAGTATAAGCAGGCATAAAAGAACCACAAGAGCATTCACCGACCAGCAAAAGGAATTTCTGCTCAAAGGAAAGTGTATTAGAAATAGCAGGGGAAAAAATTTAGTAAACAGCTTGGTTAACTAACCAAAAATAAAAAGGAACTGTACTCTTTTAAACATCAACTTTATTTTTCTCCTTTTTGTATTAACCTTGAAAAAAGCAAGCAATAAAAATTCTAGTATTCTAAACCAGAGCACAGACAATTTTTCCCTCAAAGGACAGAAAGATTACAACTACCTAGTCCAAAAAAGAAAATCAAGAACAAATACCTATGTGAAAATAACAAAACGCATTAGATTTTATGCTTGCATGTTATCTTTCACAGGCAAAGAATTTAAAAGACTGCCTAAAAATCAGTAAGAGGAAATTCTCTTTTAGAGATCACAGAATTTCTGAATCTCAATGCTACAGAGTATTACTGAGGACAAACTTGCCTCAGCATTCACGCTGAACATAAAACCTACAACAGAAGGATGAAACAGGTATTGATTGATATAAATCACCACCACTGGGTGTAACTCAGACATTGGGATTTATAAGTCTCTTACTCGTACCTTCAGTAGCAGTCATCTTGAAGGCAATGCTAGGAAATTCAGTATCAAATGCTGATGGGTCAGAGACCTTACTGGCTATTGTACATCCTATGGATTATACCAGTAAATACTCCTTGCAGTGTTAAGAAAGGCCTGGAAAAAAACTAGGTACCTGGTTAAAGACGTGCATTCAGACCTGCAAAATATATCATTTCGCCCATTCTGAGCTTCTGCTAAACTAGACTTCTGCTACCCTCTTGCAACCAAATTATTTGCTATCCTAGCAGCAAGAAAACAGGAAAGAGTAGCAGCTCCTCCTTCCCATATTAAAAGAAAAAAAAAATTCAGCTGCTGCTTCAGATCCTTCCCAGGAACTTCAATGGGGCTAGAGGAAAAATTATCTTTGCCTTCCAAAGATACTTTATAGCCTCGGATGGTCTGCTCCCTCTCCCCTCCCCCCCAACAAAATAAAACAAAAGCAGGAATTGCACATTTTCATGTGTGGGTAAACAATGAAAAACCCGAAACATGGCAGCAGGAAGCTGGAGTCGTTAGCAGTCAGTAGAGCCCTCTGACCTCTTTCTTACTGTCCTGAACAGCAAGAACAGTTTGGGCTCTATCACTACCATCTCTGCAAAGGCAATGACAAGTGCCTCATTTAAGGACTCTTGTCCTTACAGTCCTACACTGTTTAAATTCTTCTAAATTTACTGTACATCCACATACCTAGAACAATAGCAGCAACAAAAAATATGTAATCTCCCATTACTGTCTCCCGGACAACTGATGCACGTTTTGCTTATACACTTTTGGTCAAAAGGAAGGAAATGAATCCAGGGTCTTAAAATGAGTTAAATTACAGTTCCATGGGCAGGGAAAGGGTCAAGATTAATCTTAAGGATTAAGCTCTAAACTGACCTATATTACAGTTTATGAAAGTTGGAATCCTGCAGCAAAATGAAACTGAGTTGAGTGCTTGTCAGTTCCCCTTCCCAGAAAAAAAAAACCAAACCAATACTTCAAACACTAATACTTCAATGCAATAGGTAGCTAACAAAAACTACTTAAACTTTTTCTATATGTGCTTTCTGCACTGAAGACTATAAAAAAAAGGCAGAGAACCAATGCAGAGAGAGAGGGGGAAAAAATCCTGAAGTCACAGAGGACTAAGGAAATCCAGTACAGGAGAGTTTTACCGGTTCAGCCATGGACTGCTGCAGATCTGAAGAAAATTTAGATGTATCCACAATTAACACTGATGCAAGCAAATCATCAGATGTTCTCTAACAAAGTCTGTTGCCTTCAGCTTTTGTTATTTACCTCTTCCCTTCTGATTTTTACTTGACAGAAACTGCATTCAAACCTTGTAAACCCGATTTCAGAAACTATTCTCGAATTTCTGCTTAATCTACGAATCACTAACACCACCAGTGATCTGCATCTCCAGATTTCAAGTATTGTCAGAGCCAGAGAACATTCAGTTTCTGTAGTTCTCCTGCCATTCTTCCACATACATGATTCCCTGTGTCAACTCCCTCCAACAACGCATCCCTCTGACGTAGCTTTCAAAACATCTCCTTGCAAATTGTAGTTTATACACCTTTCAGCACAGCACACCTGGGTAATCACAACTGTCTCTCTTGTGTCTGCTTTAATACAAACAGAGAAAACCAGATCAAGCCATCTGTAGTTTTTTGTGCTTTTGGTGGTCTGATTTTTTTGCGTGTGCAGTTGGGTGGTTTGGGGTTTTTTTAATCATTTTCTATTCATTAAGACCCAACACTCACAGTGTCCCTAGCTGCAAGACTCGCATCCCAGTGTCAGGTACACTGAATGCTGAGCAACAAATTCCTACCTTAGGAAGCTTACGTGGTAGAAAGAACAAAAAGTTACAAAGGAATGGTATAGGGAAAATAAAAAATTTAAGCCTACAACACAAAATCTGCAGTTTCTTAAGCTGTTCAGTCTCTAGCCACTTTCTTCAACAGTTCATCTGATTAGCCATCAACCACTGCCTGAATATGGAGAGCAGGACATAAAACCAAGAGTTTTTTAGAAATATCTACTTGATTATCTCCACAGTAGTTCTTCTTCTCCTACACCAAAAAGACTATTTAAAACCAGATACCTGGATATCACATTTTCCATTTAATTTTCCATTCTTTCCATTTCATCTCTTTCTAACAGACACAATAAACCACATTAATTGAACACTGTGGTATAACACACTGGACTTCCGAGGTTCCTACGGGGCAGTCATACACAAATCAAGAGATTCACTTGAAATTGCTAACAATTTACAAACTCTAATCTTGCATTACTCTGCATTAAGTTCTAGGTTTTTTTCAAACACTTAAAATAAAAAAGCTTTTAGTACAAAATAACTATCCTGTAGAAGTTACCATTCAGGGAGACAAGAATCACTGTAGTTCAGGTGCTAAATAAATACATTCAAAATTAGAGTTATAGAGTGTTCCTACATCATTTCTGCTATCATTCCATGCAAGAGCTCAAAGTGATACAGTAAGGATTTGTTTGGTGCAGTTTTTAAAATCCTGACTTCTAATCAAAACCTCTTCAAGAAATTAAGTCCATATATCCCTGTTTTTATGTTACTCAGCAATGGTACTTGAAATTTTAGAATTACACTAACATGAGATGAGAGGAAAAACAGATTTAGTCTGAAAACCACATCTGATGGAGCTAAGTATGTCACACCCCTGAGTTTTCATTGACAGCAGTCTGAAATGAGGACCCAAAAGCTTACTGGTAAGAAATAAATAAAACCCATGTTTTCACTGCTAGCATCCCAGAGTAGTAGTTGTAACACAAGAAAAAAAAGATCTGGAGTATGAATTCTAGCATAAGAGTGTCCTTTTTAAATACCTTCCACCAATGTATTGAAATTTGTCCAGAACATGAGAATACAGAAGCACTTTATATAGTAATCTACATCAACTGTAAAACTACAAATGTTCAATTTAAGACAAAAAAAAAATCATGCAAAACTAAAAACATACAAGATTTGAATGTACAGATTTTACAGCAAAATCACAACCTACTTAGAGTTACCAACATTCTGCAAAACACAACTATTGTTTAATCAGTGCAGGCAGCTGTCAAAAACCTGCAGGTGAATACACACACATATATTTAAGAACAACCAGCAACACAATGTACTTCAAAATTGTACTTTGAGAACACAGAAAGTTCTCTGTCATATTGACAAAGACTTTTCCACAAATCCTAAGAGATATAAAAGGAATGGGAATAGCCTGTACTGTTACTATTAATGTTGTACCATACAAAAAACCATACTGCTACACACGGCAATGCTTACCAGGGGAAGAAAAAACCAATCATTTTGTTATACAAATGGCAAGACAACTTTTTGTTTCTTGAGTTACCCTCTTACTGAAAAAAAAAAAAAAAACCCAAAACCCACACCACATTTATAGATGCATTAAAAAACAGAAAACAATCTCCTAAACCATCAAAGCCACCTGGTTTACTACTTAATCTTCAAAAAGCACTCCTGCTTTTCTCTCCTATCATCCCCCCAAATATCTATTAGCTTGGTGGAATTTACAAAACCAAGATTCCCCCATTCAACTATTAGTCATCATGCGGTAAACCATTAGATTTAAAAAAAAAAAAAAAAAAGCCCTTTAAACAACATGTAACATACTTTGAAGCAAAGTTAGATCACTAGATATCTAGAAGTTGAAATAATTTTTAAAGCCATTTCAGCAAAATATGCATTCAAGACAAGAGTGCTATTCTAAGAATACTCATTTCTGGATTAAGTACTCTAATACACTACTAGTTGATTATGTCAACTACACATGCTTAGTAATTTAATAATACCTAAGGCTGAGGCCAAATAAAGCTTCGAGCTTTTGACAAATAAGTACTATGCCATCTTCCTTTTGTGTACTTTTTAACCTTCCCGCAAAACAAAAGGTCAACCAAACATCAATCCAAGCCATGTTCTACAAAAAATGGATTTAAGACATAATCACACAAAACACAAATTAATTTCAGAACTGTTTTCTCTTGTTAAATAGCCTGTAGAGTTTACAGTCCAGTGAAAGAAAATGTTTCCCAGCAACTAGTGTCTCCTCCCTCTTTCAGTTTTTTTCCGTTTGTTTTGTTAACAGTACCCCAGATTTTAAGTCCATTAAATTTACTGCATGGGCTCTGATCTCAAACATATACCTACATATTCTTTACAGAATCCCAGCCATAAACGTTGCTTTAAGAAATCCAAAGGTTGTGGCCCCCATCCGCAAATCACACCATCTGGGCAAAGGTGTTCCAGCAAAGATAAGAGGTAGGACAACAGCCTGATTTCAGAGGTAACAAAAAAGGAGCCGGGTGAAGAAAGTAGTAGAATATTGGACATGGACAACATCAGTAAGATAACAAGCTGTTCCAAAAAACTATGTAACATTTAATATTTTCAGGCCCCAATCCAGTTATGCTCTTGACTTTACCCAGATTTAATAGAATCACAGATGATAAAGGCAGATTAGCTTTGAGGAATGTGGGACTTTTCCAATTAACACTGGGAAAAAAAAAACCAAAGCTAAACAATCAAAGGCCAAAAGGAGTCTGAATTTTTAAGGGACGCTGCAATACCACTTCACTTTTAAGCTAACATTTACATTAAATACTTCAATATGAATCCCCAAGTGTTTCTCCTTTCAACTGAACTTTTTGTTCAATGCATTTACTACAGCACTGCTATTATCCTAGTCAAACTGCCAAAAACTGAGCTGCAGGCTGACTGTGCAAGAGTGCTAGGGCCTACAGGATACACTTTGCTTTCAGAGCACTTAAGTAAGACTGACTGCAAGTCAACTAACACAGGAACAATATAGTGAACAGTCTTTCAGCCAGAAAAAAAAAAGAAAAAGAAGAAAGGGAAATCAAAGAGAAAGACTACCCCTTATTCCAAAAAAGCATCATCTGAGTAAAACAGGTTTGAAAAGAGAACGGATGTGAAAACTGGCAATATACAGCATACGCTTCAAAATTCGTCCCAGGATTTGAGGAGAAAGATACTCTGTTACAGCTGCAGAAGTACAATTTTTCACTATACACAGAAATCGGGTTTACAACCGAAAAAACAATATCAAATTTCTTCAAGTGCAAAGGCTCCTCTATCGAATCCAACTTCTACGGCACCAGCCGGGTCGATCAACAGCCACGGTGAGGAACACTTACTCCCCCTTCACCGCTACAGATTTAGGAGGCTATCCCCGCGTTAAAACGCGTATGTGACCAAAGAGCTGCCCCCTGCTTCTCTTGGGGTCACACGATCACACAATCCCACTCTCCAGCGAGCGCAGTAACAGAACCAACAACAAAAAAAAAAACACCCAAAAAAACCAAAACCCAACAGGCACAAAAAAGAAGAAACCTCAACCACTTCCCCTGCGCTCCCACCCAGGCTCTAAGAGGCAACCACAGATTTACCAGCACGCCTGTAGAGAGGAAGGGGCAAAGCCAGGCTGCCCGACTCCGGCAGCGAGGGGACACCTCCTCCTCCTCCTCCCTTCCCTTTCCCTTTGTTTACTTTACGGACTGTCCCGCTCCGCCTCGCCGAGCCGCCAGCACCTCGCCGCCTCCCGCCACATCCGGTGGGACCGGACCGGCGCGGCCGCCCGGGCCCCGGGGAGCAGGGGAGGGCCGGCCGCCGGCCGAACCTCCCGGGCGGGCAGGGCGGAGGGGGCGGCCGGCTTCGCCCGGGAAGGCGGGGGGGGGGGGAAGGGGCAGGCGGTGCACCAGATGACCTCTCCCCGCAGCCTCCTCTTCTCCCACTCCCTTCCCATCCCGCCCGTCCCCCCAACACCGCCCAACAAGGCTCCCTCGCAGGCGCCGCTGGGGAGGGAACCGGCTCTGCCCAGACCCCCAGCCCACCCCGCCGTACCCGCCTTCCCCCTCGGCCGGCCGCAGCCCTTCGGTCGCATCCCAGCCGCGGGGTGCCCTCAGTCGTGGGAGGCTTCCCCGGCCGCGGGCACCCACGGCGTACGGTACGTGTGTGCATGTACGTGTGCACACACGCGTGCTTCGTGGCGGGGGGTGGTGGGGTGGGGTGTCTCCTGTGCCCCCTCCCCCGTGTCCAAGGCAGCCCCTCCCGAGGGATACAGAAGAAACGAGCGGCTCTTCCCCTGAGGAGACGGGGCCGCCGTCGCAGACCGAGCCGGGGTCGGGGACGACATGGAAGGAGAAGCCTCTGTCCCCCTCCCCCTTTCCACCACCCCCCTCTCTCCCCCCCTCCATTATGTAAGTTAGGGCCGTTGGGGCCGCTGCACCTCACTCCGCCTGTCCCCCCTGCCCCTTCCGTCCCCTCCTCCTCTCCTCAGGCAGCCTCTGCCGCCAGCACTCACCGCGCTGCGGGCAGCCGCCTCCGGCCGGCCGGCCCCCAGCGGGCGGAAGGGCCGCGGCGAGCTGGGGCGAGGGGAGAAGCAGCAGCGGACTTATCCCGCCAGCACCGGCTACTGAGGCCGCCCGGCTGCCGCCCCGCTGTAGGTGGGTCTGCGCCGCGGCGCGGGCAGCTGCCTGCCTGCCTGCCTGCCTGCCTGCCTACCCGCCCCGGCCACTCCAGGCCGCTCCCCCGCCCTCCCGGCGCGCTGCACCATGGGATGCGCGGCTGCCCTCTCCCTCCCTCCTTCCCCGTCTCGTTCGCTCCCCACGCTAACATGGCTGCGGGGGATGGAAGGGGAGGGGGGTCAGGCTGCCGCCCCTCAAACTGGGCGGGGGGGGGAGCCGCCCCGCCTGCGCCTGCGCGGCGTGCGGACCTCAGGTGGTGCGAGGAGTTCGTCGCCGCTGTCGCCTCGAATCCTGTCAGGGGAGGCCGCGACGATGGCGGCCGGGCCATCCCGTCTCTTCGCCGGCCTCAAGGGCTCTTCCCTCCCTCCTTCCCCGGCCTCAAGGGCTCTTCCCTCCCTTCTTCCCCGAGGCAACGGAGATCTTGAAGAGCCAGTGGGAAGGAGGGGTTAGCACTGGAAGAGGGGAAGTTTAACCCCTTGTCTTCGCGCTGCTTTTCAGAAGTGGCTCTCAAGCTCGCATCCTCGGTGTCTCCCTGTTCATCTGTGACCGGGCGTCCCAGCTGCTTAGAGGCGTGAAAACGCCTCAGACAAGCTCGCTCTGTGGCCTTTTCTAGGACCTCTGGCCTTGCTTCATTTCCACGGTGGCACCAGTTGGCACAATTGTTCTCTTGTTTCGAGACTGGGATATTCTCTTTCCAGCAAATACTTGCATATTTACTTATATAAGACCACAGTGTTGTGTGCTTGTCAGTCACTGAGTATATTTAACAACGTAAGTCTGAAACTAATTTTAAAAGTCCCTATTAATCTATCGCTTAACCTCTAGTGGCAGTTGAACTTAGTTTTGCTTTTCTGCGTGCCCCAGGCAACCTGAGCTTGAGCAGATCATGAACCTCCACCTCTGAAAGTTGTGTGTGTCTCGAAACTGGAGGTACCACGCATTTTGCTTTGGTTTAAGTACAGTGAAGCTGATGGAAGACTAGCCAATATAGTTGGTGGTATTTGGAATGTGATTCATCTGATCAAACGTGGGTAGTTTAGGGTAAGACAAGTCACACTCTTAAACTTATATGTTTTTTACTTTTCCAGGCACTATAAGGCAACTCACGGGAGACATGCTAAACAAGTAGGCACCTAGACTGTAAATACAGTTTTTCAGGTGAATCCCACCTACAATGTCCCAAGCCTCTATACGAGCCAATCCATCAGGTAAGCTCTGAACATGATACAAATGCATTGAACACCATATAAAAATAAGTCCTAGAAACCCTCTTTTAAACAGCAGTACAGTATTCCTATCCATCTTTTATAGAAATGCTTGGCTATTAGAGGAGAGAGTCCTTGAACCAGCAGGCTGTAGGCTAGACAAGATAGCAAATGCACTCTACCCTTTCTCCTGAAGCTGGAACACTATGCAGAAATGAAGGAAGGAAGAATGATTTCAGTTATTTTATAATTATTGGTCTTGGGATCACTATTGATGCTCTTGCCAGAAAAGGTAGAAATGTGCTAATTAAAATTACTGATGACAGAAAGTTGGGAGACATCAATAAAGAGGATGTTCACAGTAACACACAGAAAAAATTGAATGCTCTTGAGGACTGGGATAGTAAAAATAGATGAAAATGCATGAGTAAACCAGGAGTATATTTTCTGATTAATATACAGGGAAGGGGTGGTATAAATACTGGAAAGAGAAAATGAAAGGGAAAATGGAGCTTCATAAATTTTTATGATATGGTTGTTAGCAATAGCAGGGAATTGCACTAAATGACCCTTCCAAGCATTTGATCCCAATTATTAGCCATTTCTCCTTTGTCTCAGCCTTCATCCAAAGATGTCAAAGTGCTCTAGCCTCTGAGCAAACTTGTGAAGAAGATAGTTAACCCCGTTTTTTACACTGGAAAGCTGAGACAGTATTTGAGTTGCCAAATTCACACATTATTCACTGGATGAGCAGGCCGAAAAGCAAATAGCTCCTCTCCAAGGCTATATCCTACCCATACAAGATAGTAGCAATACCTACTTTCTGTCATGTGTAGTATATTCTATTTATTTTATATACAGGTTTAATAAACATTTTTCATTTACATGTCTTTTCAGATGTCCTTGCTTTAATAAATAATTACTATTCCTGTATTTTTATAACTTTGCAGGTTCTCTGGGCAACATCAGTGTACCAATTCTCTCCATTTTACAGATGGAAAAACTATTAATAGATATGTGGGTGATTTATGAAGGAGACAGAGTAAAGCCAGAGCAACAATAGAACTGTGAATCTGATTCTTAAATTTATGCTCAATCTTTTAATATTTACACTTTTTCATATAGAAAAAAAGTATGCTGTCTAAAGTCCTTCGGAGCTTTCCCATTGGTTTTAACAGGATGAAGGCAAGCCCAAAATAATATATCAAACTGACAGTTTGTAGCAACTCTTGAAAAGTCTGTTTCAGATCCTGGTGAGAATTTTCTTGTTGCTTTCTTTTGTCAGCAAAATGCTTGTAAAAACAGAAGCCTTCAGCAACATACTGATTTTGATAAAGCACTTGCTGGGAAATCTTTCTCACATTATGAATACAATTTTTAGTCCAATGTAGAGGAAGTTCCAAAAAAGCTGGTGATTCAAGCTCTCAACTGGTAGAGGGGAGCTGTGTTGGTGTCCAGTGAAAAGTTACATGATTATCCAAAATGATAGTTTCAGCAGAAATTCATGAGCCATGAGTAGGATGATAGTCATGGCTTCTGTAGGGACTATAAGGCATCCAGATTCAAATCTCTGCTCTGTCTGTAGGTGCCATTTTTTTCCCCTCCAACTTCAGGGTCTTAGCCAAACTAATGGCCTATGAGAAAGACAATTCCAGAAGCTCATCCATCCTACCCGTTGAGAATACAATGAATTGCTCTCTCATTACTCCTGTTTTTCTCAATTGACTACGGGAGAGCCTAGGAAATTAGCCTAAATCTTTACATAGCTAAACTTCTATAAGTTGTGACTTGCACCTTTGTCTTCTAAGACTCTTTTTCTTCTGATTCTTGAGAACTTGCACAGAAAAGTAAAATAATTTTCTTGCCTGCTCTGTTTACGCAGAGCTTGTTGGTAGGTAGAAAAAAGACTGTCCCCTATAATTTATTATCAAATTATTAATGTTAAGGTAAGATATACAGTTTAATACTAATGGTATTATTTGTCCACTCCATGCCATTATCGCATTCAATTTACAGTGGTTATTAAACCTGTGCTGCATTGGTATAAACAAAAAGGTAGGAAACGTCTTTATAGTGTAGCATGTATTGTCTTTTCTTTTATTAAGTGATGGAGCTGGCGGTAATGGCTCTGAAGAGAACTAGTTCTTTCCGGTGTTTTGGAGCACAGCTGCAGACAGGCATCTTCAACTTTTCTGCAGCATGGTAAATATTCATTAAAGCAACCAGAGTAATCAGGCTTATGAGACACAGGTACCTCTGAACTGCAGGGCTACTTCAAGCTGTGACAAGACAATGAAATGAAGGGGAATTTGGGAAAAAGGAGAAAACGGCAAGATGTTTAATATTTCACAAAATACACAGTAACATTCTTCATCATAAGAGGAAATTTTTTTTTTCCTGAATCATCTAAATCAATCTCAGATGAAGAAGTCTTCAACTGCATACATAAGGAGTCTACATAGTACTCTGACACTGGTGAAGGAAAAGTATATAGTAAATACCTATTTTATAAGTAGATAGAAACAAAATGACAGTGCCCATCTTATCGGAGTTACAATCTGCTGCACACATCATGCTGCAAGTTTTTCTCAAGTGGGAATTGTCATATTTAGTCGGCAGCATGAGTTACCTTGAGGGATCAGGTCCTACATTTAACAGTGAATAATGCCACACAGATGGAGGGTGAGTGTTACAGCAGTTAGGGGCACAGTGGTGTGTACAGCCTCGTGCTTAGAAGGTACAGACTTGAACAACTAAAGGCACCAAAATGTTAATAATGTTAATATGTGCATCTCTGCTTCTCTCTGGATTAAAAAAAAAAAAGGCAAACCATTATATTAGCATTTCTGGACAGTGTCTAGAGTAGAAGCTGAATGGAAAGTCACCAGTGGAGGTTTTTCTTATTTATTAAAAAACCCCCCAAAAAACCACAAATAAATTCTAAAGAAAAGCTCCAAGGGAAAACGGCAAAATTACACAGGATCAGGAAGGAAATTTCAGGTAGAAAATTTTGTGTGGAAAAGAACTAATTAGCGGCTGGGGGACCCACTTGATGAGTTGCTGTTATTAACTAAGACCTCCAAAGCAAATGTTAATGTGTTAATTAGGAGCAGGGTAATAACCTCCTAGATTTCCCAGTGGGAAACAAAAAACCAAAACAAAACAAAACAAAAACAAGACAATTTTTTCTGGATATAACTGGCTAAAAACAAACATGGCAGCAAGGGAACACTCCCAGTACTGCTGCTTCATTTTCTGATGTGTTTTTGCAGTGTTGCTACCCTAATGGTAACATAGACCCTCTTACCTGGCCTTTCAGCACAGGGACTAGGTGGGAGCATGGGATCCAGAAGTTTATTTATCTTTCTAGAAAATCAAACAAAATCTCTGTCCTGACTGGTAGCTTTGATTTCTAGAAAGAAAGGTTCTACATCAGCTTAGTGAGACTAGTTCCAAGTAAGAAAGGGAAATTAGAAGGCAAGAGGAGAGATTAATTCTCTGTCCTGTCAGTACAAAAGGACAGGAGAGTCAGGAGACTCTCAGATGGAGCCCTAGTGTGATGGCATGGAAAGTAAAATTCATGGCCTGTCCTAAAGGGCTGCTCTTCCCATCAGAGATTCTTTTCTTCTCATTTTATTTTGTCTTCTGTGGTTTTTTTTTTTTTTGCCAACCAAACCTCAGACAAACTTGTGGCTGAGACAAACCAAAAAAACTTCATTCTGTTGAGACCAAGCAGCATAAAGGATGGAGTTCTTATGGACATATAGAAACGCTTGAATTCTTTGACTTATCTTTTGTAGTTTTCTACCATTTTGCTGCCTTGATCTGTGTTGCACACTTTTCTTAGAAAGGCTCAAGAGAGAAGGAGAGCATTCAGGAGTGTGCACTATCGGCGGGGCTAGCTTGTGGGACAGGCAGGGTTGGAGCCGCAGTGCTTACATTCCAGGAGTGCACTTGGTGGCTTTCCCAGTAAAGATGCAGCCTTTCGTCTCTTCCAGTTCTAAGCCAACCCGCGGTCCTTTTTTATTTTGTCCTTACGCTGTTCTGGTTCTTTGTCATTAATCAGATCAAGTCAGTTTTTTGCAGGAACTGTGACAGTAGCATCATCAGTCTGTTCTCTGTCAGATAGCTCCCAAAATCCCTGCAGCTGCTTTGGTAAGCTTACACTTTTTCCTGTAGAGCCCCTTGATGTGTAAAATGTATGCGATGTTTTGATCAAAGGAGTTCTTGTACTTAATGCAAATTTCAACACACTTACAGCAGTCAGATGTGAATGTATAGATCTAATCCTCCTGATCTCCACTGGGCCTATGGGACATCAGTCCAGCTAGCAAGGAGGGTAGGGATGATTGGTGAGGAATATTTTAACGTCTTTATTTTATTTTAAGGCTGTGTTGAGCTTTATCTATTTCTGATAGATTAACTAATGTTCTGAGCACCTATCGTCTAACGGGTTACAATGACCACATTTGGGAAAACATGTCTTTTTTTCTTTCACATTTTGTTCAACATCTGAGCAAAAGGCAAAAAAAAAAATATCTCCTTTCTGCAATCCTTTTGGACACTTTAAATGGCATTTTAGACATCAGAGAATAATTTTCTGTGGATTTATTTTCAAACACAGAAGCAAATACATCAAGTAGGGAGACTATTTTCTGTGGGTATTAATGGTCATTGCAGACCAGTCTCATATTCAGTGAATGATTTCAAATGTATGTGAATATTGATTCTTCTAATGTTTTCTTTATTTTCCAGTCTCTGTTTATTCAGCTGTAGTATCTACAAATTTGTTATCAACCTGATTTTTAATTCTGGGTAGAAGGAGTTCTGACGAGACAATGTGACCAGTCATCTTGGAATCTGTCCCAGAATCATGAAGACTGATACTACTTTGATTTGGATTTTAGGAGTGGGATACAGGACTCGTATTTGTTCCATATGCCTTTCCTCTGAGTGGCAGCATTCTCCTCATCTTCCCTAAAGTTGTGGCCCTGGAAATTTACTCTTTCTGTCCTCTGTAACGAAAGAGTGGGGAATAAGGACTCTAATGACTCTATCGGACCGGGTGTTGTTGGATTTGATAGCTCTGTTGCACTGTGAGGCATGGTGAAGAGGACATGTTCTAGCACTTACTTCTGGGGTGGGGTGAATCTTCCTATCCTGTATCCTGTTTCAGAGGCAATCCGCTTGCATTACATTTTCCTCCTGTTAAAAAGAGTTACGTTAAGTTATAGGCAAGATACTGCTGACCTGGATGAATTCATTTTACGATGGCTGCGTAGAGAGTCCCTGCTGTCTACATGAAGTCATTACTTGGGAACCACTGAATGAGTGACCTCATAAATTTAAGTCAGCCAGGAGGTAGGCGGCTTCTGTCATTCCTCTAATTTATTCATCCTGTGCTGCTTTGAAAGCTGAAATAAAAATGGAAGAAAAGAAGATTGTAATTTTCTTGAGTTCAGGTCCTTGCTCTTCAGTTGCCTGATTAAAAATTGATCATTTGTTCTCATTCTGCAGAGAAAGGATACTGCTCTTGCACAAAGTTTTTAAAGAGAGCCTCTGCAATGGATAAAATATGGAGCTAATTATCATAGCAGATATGTTTAGAAGACAGTGATGCACTGGAAAATACTTTCTTTGCAGGACTGTCAAACTTGTGAATATCCTGTTCTTTACCCCTTCAGTACACTGGCTACTTTCATTGGTGTGTATGCATTTCCAGTATAGAAAAAGAGAGATTTTCCTGTATTGTCTTCTTTTCCATGTTACACACACACTGTTTTGCCTACTGGTTTTCTCAGTACAGGCACAACAACTTTGCATGTTTTGAAGGTGTTCTGTGAAGTGCCTTTATATCTGACTACCTCAATACCACACTTGAGTTTATTTACTTTGTAGGAAGAATATCACACAAAAAATAAAAGGTAAGGGAGAAGACCTGTGGTTTGACTTAAATCTGTGTGTTTTGCTTTGGAGGACTAAATGAGTTGATTGCGGCACATGTAGGAGTGAGTTCATACTTTACAATAATCTCTGAAGAATAGACCACATTCCTTAACAATTGTACTCTTATATAGCCTCATGTTGTCTGCCATTTCAGTTTGATGTAGCAAGCACTGAAAAACACAAATATTTCTCTTGGGTTCCTGTATTCTGAAAACAATTGCTGTAACAGAAAGATTGCAGCCAGGTGCATTTCAGTTTGCGCAAGGAGTTTTGTTCTTTGTGGCAATCTAACATTCTTGCATCAAAGCCACTATTAGCTATAAAAAAGTGAATTGACAGCAACTGAATCATCTCTAACACAGCTTTTAATCAGAATTTGTTCTTGATAATGTTCTTGATAAGAAAAAACATGTAATAGTTTTAATTTTTATTGAAGCAGTTTAAAAAGTATGACTAGCTTTATAAAAGAATTATTGCATTGAATAAAGGCTGCTTCAGGAACAGCAAGAGAGGAGTGTATGAGATTATGGATGACTCTTTCTAAAAGAGCCGAAGACTTCTTTCTTATGGATGTCTGCCTCTAGAAAGTTATTTGGCTGCTTTGGTACATAGGAAGGGAAAGAGCCTTGTAAATCAGATGTGGATTATTTCTTATTATCTATTTAGAAACATATTTTTTGCACATCACAATATTAAGTTTGTAAGAGTATCACTTATCAGCATAATACATATACAGGATATGTAACTGTCAAAGAATTTACAAGTTAGAAGAAGCAGTGCAGTGTTAGGTCTTTTTTTCTGCTATGAACTTCATGTGGGGTTTAATGTCATTTCATGTTTTGATGCCTCTGATTCTAGACTGTAAAACAGGCGTAGTGATTTGATAGCTATGGGAAGATACTGGGAGTTACAATTAGGAGAGGTTCAGAAAAAAGGCTGAAGTTGCCTGAACACTGAAAATGAAGTGTATAAGCCAAGACTTTTTCTCATTCTTCATACAGCTGTTGTTTTCCCAACCCTCTTATCTGTATCTTAGAAAAAACCTACAGTTTCAGTGAAGGGCTGGAGTTGGGCATAATGGAGAAGCAAAGATTTCCTTACTGTTTTGTTTTGATGTTGCTAGATCAGCTCCTGCATCTGACTTTTTTTAAAAATCTGTTTATGTTAAGCTAGTTACAGTCTGGGCTGCTTTGTTTATGTACCAAGCAGGTGCAGCAAGTGTAGAGATTTTTCAAGCTCCTGTTGGTTACCTCAATGCTGTCTTTCACTATTATTTAAATCAATTAGTGCAACCAAAATGTAACAAAATACATAATAAATATGTAATAAAAAAGACCATTAAGACATTTGAGAGATTTCATGCTTTAAAAGCACATTCTTGTCTGTAGAGGTACATCTTGGTTGCCCTTTGCTGTAAGGAGAGGAGCCCTGCAATCTGTCTGAAAACAGAAACTCACAGGTGTTGATGTCAAGAATAGAAATAAAGTCCATCGCTTCTAACCAGGTGCCAAGGAAAATCTTAATATCTGCAAAGGATATTGTTTTCCTTAAGTTCACATTGAAATCATACGTAAATATTCTGGGAAACATATGGTATTTTGGAAATACTTATATATTTTGTCATTGTTATGATTTACTAAGGAAAAAAGCTCTGTGAGGATATCGAGGTATTCCAGTGACAAGCTCAGAAACTCCGAAGCAGCTGCAGAGCCACCAGTTGAAATGCCTGGGTAGGCAAACAAAGAGCCGTATGCTGCTTGCAGCATTTCTGCCAGATATTAGCATCTACTTGACACTTACACCTCTCCTACTCTTCCTATAGCAAGAGACCACTTGTAGGCTTTAGTTTTATATGGTTATCTGTACACTTTAAAGAGTGTCACTCTCTGTTAATCTTTATCATGTTTTAGAAGTGAGAATTCCGGAATAATTAGAATCTTTCTAGTACATGGAAAAGCAATTGTCTTTGTTAAGGACCAGGTTATACCAACAGCCATAATATAATATGCTTTGTGCACGCATATAATGTGCACGTTGCAATAATGTTCTTACATGCATGTGCACATGATTATAGTGTGCTACTGGGAGGGGAAAAAGGCATATGGTAAATGTAAAGAGTATATATAACTAGTGCAGAAAGTAGGATTTCACTGTAGTGTTACTAGCTCTAAATTAATACAACAGCACATTTTAGAGAAGTTTTGAATTTTGCATGTTTTAAGATGGCTAGTTATACACTAAATAGATTTGTAAAGAATTCCAGAATTTTTCAGTAGAAAAAGAGAAACAACTTGCTGCAAATCCCTTCAGAGAACCTGGCTTCTGGTTCCATTTTCAGTTTGCCAGGCTGTCCTGGTTTCGGCTGGGACAGAGTTAATTGTCTTTCTAGTAGCTGGTATAGTGCTGTGTTTTGTATTTAATACCAGAATAATGTTGATAACACCCTGATGGTTTTCTTTCAGTTGTTGCTATGTCGTGTTTAGACTAACTCAAGGACTTTCAGCTTCTCAGGCCCAGCCAGCAAGAAGGCGGGAGGGGCACAAGAAAGTTGGGAGGGGAGACAGCCGGGACAGCTGCCCCAAACTGGCCAAAGGGGTATTCCATACCATGTGATGTCATGCCCAGTATATAAACTGGGGGAGTTGGCAGCAGAGAGGGCAGGATCACTGCTCAGGAACTAACTGGGCATCAGTCGGCAAGTGGTGAGCAATTGCATTGTGCATCACTTGTTTTGTGTATTCCAATTATTTTATTATTATTGTCATATTATTATTATTATCATAATCATCATCGATCATCATCATCATTATTATTTTCTTCCTTTTGGTGCTCTTAAACTGTCTTTATATCAACCCATGAGTTTTACTTTTTTTTCCTGATTTCCTCCCCCATCCCACTGGAAGTGGGGAGGAGTGAGCAAGTGGCTGTGTGGTGCTTAGTCGCCGGCTGGGGTTAAACCACGACACAAGCCATGCACAGTTTTACTTTGCCATGTTACAAAGCTGAGACTGACCGTATCAATTTTGAAAATTAATTCTGAAGTTTTTGTTTAGTTGAAGACAAATTGCAGCTATCTTTTTTAACCATAATACATTACAACGTGCTAGTGTCATTTAAGTATCACTGGATCATGGTATAAATTAGTACTCTTATTTTACAAAACTTTATATTTTAATAAAATTAGTTATTAATTTTACGCTTGTTGCTATTTTGATCTGAAATGCATGTGTTCAGTCTTACAGTTGGATTTCTCTTTGTGAGAAGTTTCAAAACAACTATTTAACTTTTTATAAATATAGTCTGTTACAAAAATGCTAACTGCCAATGTTTTGTGCACAGAATTACTATCTTATGAAGCTTGCATTAATATGGTACCTGAGAGATTTAACCACTGAACCGTTTGAAAGCAGTGTCACTGTGCATGTGGAAAAGATAGAAATGTTACATTTAGATAAAATACTACATGAGGTTTGGCAATAGATCTTCTGGAATTTCAAGTTTATCTGTAATTTCCCTGCAGTGGAGAGAACACCCTTTCTCTAGGGCTGGTGAACAGTTGGAGCAGTTTTATTTACATCTAGCAGAAATTATGAGAAAGTTTGCAGCCCTAGTTTTTATGTGGATAGATCCAGTCCTTGCGCCACTTCAGTCAGTCTCTGCCTGAGAAGTACTCCACAGGAAACAAAAACTAAAAAGAACAAATTCAATAGCAACAGTAGTGTTATTTTTAAGCTACTGTGCTGAACAATGTCCCCTCAGTAAAAATAATACAAATAGCAGACAATTGACCACAATAAATGAGGGCTGTTTTAGGGTCCATTATGCTTCTGTTGTCTTTCTTACACTGCAGCTGTAGTGTCAAGTATTAAAATTGGTGGAAAGTCACCTGTGGAATATCTGATGTCCTTAAATATAGGCTTGGTGATGTTTATTTTTAGGTACATAGATCAACAGTCTTTCATTATTTTGTCTTTTTGCTCTAAATTAAAGTATTTGTCTTGAATTTCAAGAGACATACTTGGTACATTCATTCATGAGCTAAAATAAACTGAAGTGAGCTCACAGAGGAAGAGATTACTATAGGAGAATGGCTTTTACTACTGTTAAACTGGCCAAATATTTGCAGCTTTGCAATGATTCATCCTTTTTCCTCTCTTGTTCAGCAGAATTTTGGAAGAACGAACTAAGGAAGGAGCTAATGATACTCCTAGTCCAAAAGAAGATCAAGTCCTTTTTTGGTGATTAATTTTATCTGAACCAAATCCTTCATTGCCATGATGTGGCCACAGAACTGAGCAGAACTGCCCCTATTCATCCCAACAGAGGAGCAAGCCCTTTATCTTACACTTTTATTCATATTTATTATTTATTTTAAAATAAATGCTACTATTTAACATTCATTATTATTTTTATGAAAGGAAATACTCAGGCCTGGGGACCTGTCCTGAGAAAAGTATGGCAACACATAGATTGGGACCATCCTGCAAAAAGTGAGGTTGGGACTGAAAGGAAGCTCATGAGTCATCACTGCGGTGCCCTGCTGTCACCGGCTGCCTCGTGGCATAAGCCTGATCTTGAATTGGTCAAATTCAACCACTAAAGAGTTAACTTCCCAGTCCCACTCAAGGGTGTGTGGTACAATAGTCACGAGTGAGAAACCTTCTTTCAGTCTCCACACCACATTTGTCTGTGATGTTATTTGTGTTTGCCTTTTTCCCCAAGTTGTACCTTAGGTTAAACAGTTATTTTCTTTCCCTTCTGTTCTTTTCTCCTGTTCTGTGTCTACAGGCAGGAGCCAGTTCCCCTCTCTCTCTTTAAGATGCCTCCACCCTCTTAAATAACTTAGTTCCCCATTCACTTTTGGATCCTCTCCCTTGAGCATCCACAATGCAAAAATATTAGTTCAGTCCCAACTGTCTTTGGGAGTCACTTCCCTCTGAAATAAAAACTAGCTGTGGTGTTTGGGTTTGTTCACTTCAAAGACCACTCCCAGGGGATTGTATAAGCAATTCTATAGGTTTATCTCCCTTTCTCCTATACAGTCCTCCAGCAGCCTCAATACCCTCAAAAAAAATTCAGTTAGGCCTCAGGGAAGAGCCCCAAGAGCACCACGTAGATGTATCAGTCTGCTCTAGAGAGGGTTTAGCCCTGAAAACCGTGCACATCATAGAATCATAGAATGGTTTGGGTTGAAAGGGACCATCAAAGGTCATCTAGTCCAATGCCCCTGCTATAAGCAGGGACAACAGAAAGCCAACAGTATCCTGGGCTACATCAAAAGAAGCATGGCCAGCAGGTCAAGGGAGGCGATTCTCCCCCTCTGCTCTGGTGAGACCCCACCTGCAGTACTGCGTCCAGCTCTGGAGTCCTCAGCACAGCAAAGACATGGACCTGTTGGAGTGGGTCCAGAGGAGAACCACAAAAATGCTCAGGGGGCTGGAACACCTCTCCTATGAAGAAAGGCTGAGAGAGTTGGGGTTGTTCAGCCTGGAGAAGAGAAGGCTCCAGGGAGACCTTATTGCGGCCTTTCAATACTTAAAGGGGGCTTATAGGAAAGATGGGGACAAACTTTTTAGCTGGGTCTGTTGTGATAGGACAAGGGGCAATAGTTTTATACTACAAAAGGGTAGATTCAGACTAGATATAAGGAAGGAATTTTTTACAATGAGAGTGGTGAAACACTGGAACAGGTTGCCCAGAGAGGTTGTGGATGCCCCATCCCTGGAAACATTCAAGGTCAGGCCAGATGGGGCTCTGAGCAACCCGATCTAGTTGAATATGTCCCTGCTCATTACAGGGGGTTGGACTAGATGACCTTTAAAGGTCCCTTCCAACCCAAACTGTTCTATGATTCTGTCTTTCACTAGATCGGGTTGGTCAAAGACCCGTCCAAACTGACCTTCAACACTTTCAATGGTGGGGCAAAGCACATCGCAGCTTTGCACTTCCTTATATAGGGGCCAGGGATCATTCACTGTGGCAGATACATTTAGCGTCCTGAGTATTCTCAGGCTAGCTGTTTCCCTGATGAAAGAAAGTCCTTTGGGCCGGGGTTTTAAGATGCTGAGTCCTCAACAGCAATACTCAAAGTATTCTCATTCCTTGCTTTTCACTCCAGCCCCATGCTACTACAGCAGTATCAGTAAAGATGCTTGAGGGGCTGGCTTGGGAACTGGCCTGTGGAGCTTGTCTGGCTTAAAAAAACATGTTGGGGTTCTCAACCATTATACAGTTTTCTTAAATATAAAGTAAGGTAAATGCACACAAACATGCATCTCAGTTGCAGAAGCCAGAAGGGAGGAAAAAACCCTTGAGGTTTACTTCCATATGTTTTCTTTTCCTCTTACCCAGAGTTAAATAGAAGCACCAGTTTCTAATAAAATAAAGGAATATTCTCATTGCTGATCCACCTCTTGGTCTAAAAGAAAAAACACATTCAGACCTTTGTCCAGAATGTGCTGAGGGCAAATACTGCGTACAGGCAATCAAGACCATGAGAGTAATTTCCAGAAAGACTGTTTTATCCATGATTTCTACCTGTGTGTTTCAATAATGCCTGCACTTCTGTGATGTTTCATCTGAAGAGCTCAAAGCACATTAGAGGTACAGGTTTAGCTAAATTGATAGTGGTCTCTGAAAGGTAAGAAGAATTCCCATCTGCAGCCACACCAGGTGGTACCTCAACATATAAAACATCCTGCTCAAGGTCAGAAAAATGAGTTGGTGGCAAAGCTGGAAGAGAACTTTGAGAGGTGAGTTTAATATATACTGATGGCAGCCAGCTGCCTTGCTGCAGCTGTGCTCGGGGAAGATTGATCTTATTCTGGTTGATATGAGTGAACTTCTCTAGACAAAGAATCGCACATAAAACCAAACCATTTATCAGCCGTTAAGAGAAGCAAACTGTAAAATGCTAGGCTGTCACAACTGTAATGCAGGCAGCAATTAGTAAGCACTGAAGTGGTAATGTTTTTCCTCTCCATCCTTGATGCATCTTTCCATAAAGCTTTGGTCCTATGTAAAACTATTTTCTGGAGTCTTAGCTTGGTAAGTGCATATTCTGATCGTGGAGTACTTCAGCCTGAAAACCTTCCACCACTCATGGTTTTTTTATATTTAGTATTCATGGGTCTTCCCATTTTGACATGCTAGTCATGTTTCTGGAAGCAGAAGCACCTAGCTTATAACTAAGTCCCTAGGGGCCTGAAAAGGGAAATGCATAGCTTCAATACCTGCAGTGAAATTGCTGTGCCATTAGAGGCAATCTGCAAACTTGGCCTATAGGTAATTTAAAAACCAATGAATTAAAAAACCTTGGACAATGCCCTTAATATATGCTTTAACCTTTGGACAGCCCTGAAGTGGTCAAGCAGTTGGACTAGATGATCCTTGGAAGTCCCTTCCAACTGAAATCTTCTCTTTTCTCCTCTTCTCTTCTCTCCTCTTCTCTCCTCTTCTCTTCTCTTCTCTTCTCTTCTCTTCTCTTCTCTTCTCTTCTCTTCTCTTCTCTTCTCTTCTCTT
>JAVKLA010000108.1:0-28885 GCA_034782735.1 Sagittarius serpentarius
CAAATCTGTTATCCCAGAGGCGCTACCACCGTCGCTGATGGGCTCAGCCTTGGCCAGCGGTGGGTCCGTCTTAAAGCTGGCTGGCATTGGCTATACTGGACACAGGGGAAGCTTCTAGCAACTTTTAAAGAAGCCGCCCCTGTAACCACACCCCCCACCCCCGCTACCAGAACCTTGCCATGTAAACCCAATACACAGCAACAGTCACAGAGCCGGAGGGCAGCACATGATGCCCAGCTGTGCCACGGGACTGCCTCCAGCCTGCCCTAGAGGCAGCCAGCCCCGAGCCCTCTGAGCAGGACTGCTTTGCACAGCCCGACCTGCCGTGGGAGCATCCTGCCCTGGAGCGGCCGGGGCACGTGTAATCACTTAGCAGTCCCCTACTAGTTTGTCTGCACTAGTAAAATAGGACAGATCAGGGGCTGTGCTGACACTGAGGACAAATGGCAGAGCCCAGCTCTCCCCTGCATGGCAAACTCCTCCCAAAAACAGGGTGGTCGCATGCAAACTGCCTTGCAGGAAGGATCCTTGGCATATGCCGCTCACCTCACGGCACCCAGTGTCTGCAGCTGGTAGTCAGTACTGGCCAAAACCATGCCGGCAGCTGGGCTAACCCAGCCAAGCAGGGCAGTGCTCAAACCTATGCCCCAACCCTTACGAGCACAGACGTAGCTCAGATGCCCAGCTAACAGGCATCTCCTGCAACGCCCCCTTGCCCAATCTGTGCCAGGGAGCCTCAGACCCCTTGTCTCACTTTATAAGAGTATAAAACTCAAAAGCTGTCAGAAAGGCAGGGTGGTCGCAGGATCACGGACCAGAAGCCTGGGTTTGCGAGCTGGTGGGAAACCAGGCAGATTTCCCCTGGAGCTAGACTTTCCAACAGCTTAACGGTCCAGGAATTGCAAGCACTTGGCATTGCTAAAATATACATCAAAAATAGCCAGGCGTTGCCTGTACCTCTCCACAGAGGTGTATGTTGCACTGGAGGGAGTGCTCCAGAGGGGAATGCAGTAGGAAAGGAAATAACCTGACAGCTTTGTGAGAAGAAAAATAGATTGACCTTGAAGCTCCGGAGAGGTAAGGGAAGCAGTGAAGAAAGTTCTGCTGGTATCTTGAATCAACAACCATAAATTGTTAGAACAAAGCGCTGTGGCATTGCTCTTGATGTGAAATCTGGCAGCCTGTTGCCATATCAACACAGCGCAGGAGGCTCACAGGGAACAGCCTGAGCCATCGGCACAGAGAAAGGCTGAATGTGCTGCTTGTGAAAAGTACCACGAACGACAGCCCCAGAACCTGAAGGGCTTTACGTGTCTTTTTCAGGACCTGGCATTAGCAACAGTGGGACATGTGTCACCCAACCCACCCCACACTGGTGAATGAAGAGACCCCTGAACTGGAGCCCATATACTATGACAAGCCTCAAACCTAACAGCAGTGAGGTTAACAAATGTCGGAGAAAAAGATCTGAGAGGAAGGACGATCCCTGCGGGTCTTTCAAGCTGCTCACCCCAACACGTGGGAATAACGGAGCCGAACCCGAATTTTTCTAGAGCTGTTATGTACATCCCAGGCCTCTCCAAAGGCAAACTGCTTTTACACACATTACCCTAGAAAATGTTGTTCGCGTTGTCCTGAAGGAATGCCCAAAAAGCCAAGGCAGTTCATAGGTCTCCATGCCTACACAGGTCTTAATAATTCTTTTATTCAGCTATCAGGATTTCCTGATGTCTTAGATACGAGCCAAAGATAATTGACTTTTTGTGATGTAAACTACAGTCCCCACTGTAATCACGTACTTGGTATGAAAAAGAAGTAAAGAAGTGGTTTTAAAGAAAAACAGAAAAACTTGTGATATAAATAATCTGACAGTCATGAAGTAGGAGGGATCTTAGTCCATCTGCCCTACTACTATCAATCCCAGGTGTTCGGGTATTTCCCATATGTGTACATGAAATACTCTGGGTTCAAATAACCATTTTTATCACAAAACATGCTTCACTGGGAAATGCCTGGCCAGCTGAAGGGAAGCACGCGGACCCTTACCATCCTTTGTCCAGCCACTCTGGGCTCCTCCATTAGTACTTCTATCTTAAAAGCCCAAATGTGCTATGTTTTTCTTTCCCGACTCTTCAATCTTGTGTATGGCGTCAGTCAACAATACACAGAGAAATTATTTTTCAAATAATGTAGTGTATACTTATCCTATTATAACCCCATTATAACTGACACTGAATCGTTGTTCCACAAGTGGGGAATTACAGGAAGCAGCAGGGGCTCAAATAGTCCCAGCACCTGGTGACTTTTAAAATTTCTAAAGTCTGAGTCACATTACCCCATGGCTTACCAGAGGAGCAAAACTGGAACATCCATGAGATGTCTGCTTGACCTGATACACTCTTTAAGTATTTAACATCAGCTTAACATAGTACTTCAGCTAGAGAGTGAGAAAAGCTGTTATTTAAATAGCGATTAAAGGTTTTGTCTGGTCTGAAGAATTAACTCCAGAAGTAACCACCAAAGCCTAACTCCTCTGTTGAAAGTTGGCATGTTTTGACCACCAGACCCATCCAGCTCCCGGTTAAGGTGGAGCAGAGCATTTGCAATTTCTAACGTGGCCTTAGGGGCAACTGAGTGCTGGGACAAGGTTTGTAATGGGGGAAAGCACTTTTACAATGTAGAAAACAGAGCTGCTCCAACAAAAGGTGGTTATTTAACTACAGTACTTTAATAGAGCCACTTTCTCTTTAATAAACAAAGTATGTGCACATAATTACATCATTTAGAAAATCAACTACCCGTGCAGTGCAAAAATCTTGCTCTCAATTGCTTAATTGAAATACAGCTCAGTTCACACGTATGTGGTTTGTCTGCTTTCCAGTGCACGGACCTATTCCCTGAAAACTCAGATAAATATGCACAGGAGATGGGACCAAATATCCCCAGGTCTTTCACAGAGCAAAAATGCCAAACAAGCTGTATTTTCATCAGCTGATATGTGTACATAAATACACTGGCATCTCTCCAATGCTAAGGGAAGTCTCTAAGAGCTTTCTGTCAAATTTGGTGAGCTCCCCATTGAGTCACTCACCCACTCCTCTGCCAGTGACCACAGCTCTAAACCAGGGACAGTCAGAAAGCATTGCTTACCTGTATGAAGCAGAACATCTTTAAGCTATGACAAAACATATCATTATGTTTATCCATTACTGATGTTTCCATTTACCAGTGCAGGGAGGCTGAGGCACAGAGGTTCAGGGAGTTACCAGGGCTTACCTAGAGCGAGAGTTTCCAAGCAGTGATGTGGGCTTCAGAGGTGAGGAACAAGCATAAGACACCTGAACCACAGCCCAGAG
This sequence comes from Sagittarius serpentarius, assembly GCA_034782735.1. Classification (NCBI taxonomy): domain Eukaryota; kingdom Metazoa; phylum Chordata; class Aves; order Accipitriformes; family Sagittariidae; genus Sagittarius; species Sagittarius serpentarius. The sequence continues at coordinate 3,357 of JAVKLA010000108.1, forward strand.
CCCAAGCTAGCAGACCCAGCAGTCCAGTGCAGGCTCCACAGTAACTTGTTGGGCTTGGGGACATGGCTGTGAAAACTGGGAGTCACTGCTCCAGTGGAGCGTATGGACCTGTAGGTCTGTGCGTCAGAAGACCTTAAGCCTAAGGTGGTTATTATGGTTTAAAAAAATCATAGTTTATTTACCTCACTAAAAAAACCACAGGTGTTTCAGGACATTATTATCTGAAGTCAGGTTTTTAGCAGATAGATTTTTTTTTTTCTCTTAAGCAACTCAAATTCCTCTTTTGACACCACAGCAAGGGACAATGCATGTTATGCTATTTTGGGTCTACACATGGCCAAAAGGCACATGTATTTTGACCAGCCACCTGCCATCTACAAGCACGGATAACAGTCCATTTCTCTTCTGTTCTATTTTTGGATTTCCTTCCCTACCCAACCACCAAATGACAGACTGATTGACAAACAGGCTTTTCACTGGGAAGTCAGATGAAAAAATATTTCACCAAGCTCTGTGTAGTCCAAAACTCCAAAGAGAGCTTGGGGTTGCCACGCTAAATTTTCTGGCTATCTGTCAGCTGGGACCAATCATAGCCCAAAGTTAGGGAGAAGAACAGCAATTTCAGAAATGAGTGAGCAAAGAGTTGCCTCCTATACCCAAAAGGAAATACCAACTAGACACACGCCGCCTGATCCTTATCCCCAAAAGTATTTGAACCCCTTGCTCTGGTCAGTATTCCCACCCAAGATATTTCTGCTGGAGTTATGCATAGAACCCAGGTCAGCCTTTTCCCATGAAAAAACAGGGAGGAAAAAGGACTCTGCTCAATCCTGTATAGCAAAGAGACAAGTGGCCTTTCTTCCAGTCTATTTAGTTTTGAGTCTCTCTCTTATTGACACACCACTTAACACAAAGAATGGAATCTTTATTGGAATAAAGGTTCAAAAGTGGTTTGCACAGACTACAACCCAAAGGCAGAGGCAGACTCACCTCCCTTCGCTCACCTCCGTCTCTCCCTTCCTCCCTCATCCAGGAGTGCAACTGAGGGAGAATTTATCCCACGATAATCTGCTGGTTCTCACCAAAAGAGTCAGTAAGCACAAGGATTTTGAATGAAGGAAATGAAGCAGAACACAGATTTTAAAACAGAGAAATGCCCCAACTGCTCACAGGTGCAAGAATGTACTTGGATAAGTTCATTCTTGCCCTTTCCTGGCTCTTTTTTTTTGCATGAGAACTAACGTGGCAGACGTGTTGTGGGAAGACCCAGAGGCTGAAGTGACTTGGTTTGCAGGAACTATGGTCTATTCTGAGAATCCCCCAGGGCTTGGATAGGAGTAGGAGCCTGATTAGCTCAGCAGACTCCCCGTGCTTGTACCTAATCCCAAAGTAGCTCCAGGCAGTCCCTTGTTGTTTCGAGCAGGTACAGACAAACCTGGATCTGTTCCACCCACTGGGGTGCTGGGACGGGAAGGACAGGACCATGGTGTGGATGGCAGCTGGCTCGGAGATGCCGGATCACCTCATTAACCTGGAGTTGAACCCAAGGTCTGCTCCAAAAATACTTGGCTTTGCTCTGTACGAACACAGGTTTACGGCTTCCAGAGCTAAGCTGGTAAATCCTTATGGGGCGGGACACTTTGCAGATTGACAAACTCAGATCTCCAGCAGTTTGGGAATCTCTTTGCTATCTTCTGTCTCACACTGTAGGTGCCTAGAAACTGAGGCAAGGTTTTGAGCAACACTAACTTGTGAAGATAGCCCCAGAAAATTACCTGCTGAGTAAGAGCTGTGCAGCCCAACTGGCATTTTGCAGGGGTGTACGCAGGGAAGGGACATTTTAAGGCAAGTCCAAGAGGGCAGTTGTTTTCATCCTGTTACTGCTCAACTGTGGGACTGCTGAGCATTTTCTGTAACGTTATCTGAGCAGAGGCCAGGATCCACCAAGATTAATATAGCTTGTTTCTTGGCTTTTCTGACCCACGGTTTAATGAAATAAATTGGAATAGATTGGACAGAGTTGGCTAAGTGCCCGACTCAAGCCCGTCATCGCCGGGGGAAGAGGAGCATGCATCAGTATGAGAGGGTACAGGCTTTTGCTGCCAAGGGTTTTATTATATCACTCCTGATTTATGGGTGTCAGACTTGGTAGGTGTCTGACTCTGCAGCTCCATCTCTCGGCAAACATCAGGTAACAAATACACTGCAAAGGCTCTTCGAACTTCAGGCAGAGATGCGTCATAAATACTTTTCAGTGCAAAATACTCCTCATTTCCTTAGCAATAACGGAGAGACATAACTCTCACCTAAAACAGAAGAGGGAATTCTCTCGTGTACTTCCGTCAGTGTTTGTTATGTTATCAAGTGTTGCCCTGGAAACAGAGTCCCCAAGTCAGAAACCAGCAATTCAGAGAAGAAACGGGGGTTTGCGGGGTTTTTTCCAAATGTTTTTAAAATACATAATTAAATTTTTTAATCCATTACTATTTTTCAGTCACGAGAACTGCTTAAGCAATTCCTGGATAAGCATTTTTATTTAAAAAAAAGTTCTGAATTTTCTTTCCTGATCAGCCAATTTGCCCCTGTGGTGGCTGATGTAAGCATGAAATACACAGCTATACTGTTCTCCTTGTTTGTAGGTCAGTATGTCTAATGAAAATGAAAAGCACCCAAATTATCAATCCATTATTATTATTTGCTGCACCATGGCCTTCTGCAGCCTGTATGACGGATGAGCTGATCAGCGCCTGTGCTTCCGAGTGAACCTCAGTGATTTATCCTAGTTAATGTAGTGGTTTTGCCATAAGTACAGACTAGTCAAGCCAAATATTTTCAGACTCACTAATAAATCATGGTAATGCCTTGATGTGACCTGGATTTAAAGTATTTTAAAAACGGACAATACTAAAAAGTACAAGATAACTCACGTTATCTTGTAACAAGTACAGATAAACTCAGGCTCTGGAAATGGAGAGGAATAAAATGCAGATACAAAACAGCCTTGGGCAGTCAAGTGACAAAAGATTTTTTTGCTGAGAAAATTTGAAAAGGAATAAAGAAACAGGAGAGTGAAAATGGTAGAAGGCAAAAACTTTTAAGTAAACTGAGAGGAGCTTGGATGAGATACCAGCAAAGCAAGATGCCATCACAGATGAATGCAGCGTTTTCAAACAGAAGATGGTGCCTTCTGAGAGGAAGAATATGAACTACATCTTCTGGCTTCTAAATTTAACTGTCAAGAGTCAGAAAAACACTTGGGTGTCACTGTAGGCATTTTGTTGGAGATGTCTTGCAGGGCTAAAAAAAGGAATAGTTAGGAACAAAAAGGAATGGAACAGAGAAGCGATACTGAAAATACTTTTTATTACTCCAACTTAGCACGTCATGATCAGTTCTGGACACCTTGAGAAGGACAAAGCAAAAATGAAATGAGTTCAGAAATGACAATGAAAATAATTAGAGGCATGAAAAGGTTTTAGTTGAATAGTAAAATCAAACCTGTTCGCTTCAGAGAAGGGAAAAGATAAAGGTGTTCAAAATAATGAATGGCACCAAAGAAAGTGAGTCCTGTTCATCATTTGCCATCATACACGAGCAGGAGGGCATCTGCTGAAAATGAAAGGCAAAGGGTGAAAAGCAATCATTTCCCACAGCATACGACTGCCTGGTGCACTTCCTTCCCACCGGAGGCAACCGAGGCCAGGAGTTTTGCAAATTAAAAGGGAATGGAAATTTGCGTGGAAAAAAGAGAATACTTTAAGTGCTAAAAATAAAGTTGTGATTTGATATTAATGGAGCCAATCTTCCAGTGTAGGCTGCAGGACATAAAGCAGCCTTTGAGGGTTAGCAAGAGCAAACTCTTTCCCCTCAGAGGAGCTTCTTTTTACCTACCTTGCTCCAGCATTTCTCAGACCTTCCACTGACGGACCCAGCACTTTCCACTGTCCCAGAGAGGATGCTGGAGCAGATGCAGAAGTAGCTGGTTACGGTCCTGTTCTATGGCACCAGCAAACAGGAAGAAGCTGGGAGAAGCTAAATGTGGCCACAGGGAGACAAAAAGAGACAGAGTTTGCAAGAGTGCACAAATGAAAACCAGCCCCACAGTTCAGCTCAGTTCCTAAACAGCCAAACTTTCCGAGAGTGATGCTCCCACTTGGAAACCAGCAGGGGAAAACAGAGAGAAGCTCTGAGCACAGTGCTTTTCAGGAAAGACTATTCAACTGACACAAGCCACCGAGAGAAAATTTCACCGCTGTGCAAAGCAGAAGAGCCGTGAGTAAGTAACCCGGGAAGCACCGAGGGCAGCAGGAGACGGCAGTTGTCCCAGTGCAAACTGGGGACGGTGTCTTTGCTCCTGGAGAGGAACAAAGATACCCTGTATTTCCCTAACCGGTCTCACTTTCACCCTTCTATGATCCCACATGGTAACTCATACTCACTCAATTTACTGCTTTTATTGACAGTTTCCTGTGTTGTGAAACACACTGTAAGAACAGATACATTCATTCCATTTTTTCTTAGTGGCTTGGCTAAAACTGAATGTTTTTTGGCTTTTGTTGAAGATATGAAATAGAAAAATAGGACCAGTTTTGGCATATGCTCCATATCACACTTTTTTCAGCATACTCTGTGTTAAAATTTTCCATAAGGCCCACCGTGTTGCTCTCAGGAATTTTATGAACAAGCAGGGATGCTTTACCACGTTTGGAGATGCCAAGCAGGAGTCCCTCTCTCTCCGCTGCCTATTGAGGGACTCGAGGCGGGCCAAGCGCCTGACCTAGGAACAAAGGTTTGTGACTGAAAAGAGGTGGAATAAAACACACGCAAGTCTTCGGTACCTCAGAAATGTTCCACCTTCTTCCTTGTTTCAGCATGTTTTTAGACATGTTCTGTTTCTTCCAAAGTAGCAAAGGTTCTGAAGTCTGCTATGACTTTAATTTAAAATGCAACAGATATTCTTTTGAGTGTGCAGATGGCAGTTTTTAGCATTAGTTCTGCCCCACGGTTCTTATTTTTGTGCTATTTTAACTCCGCTTCTCTCACCTGATCTTCTACTGTGGCATCCTGCCCAGCTAGCGCGGTTAACTACGCAGTCACTCTGCTTGCAGGGTTAAGCATGACAGAAGTTTTTACACAACTAATTTTCCAAAAGCCCAGGTGAAAAGATTCACTTGATGCCTCTATCCATGCATTATGTGTGTTTCTTTTTGCTTAGTAACTTGAAATTCCATTGCATATAAAAACATTCATTTGCAAGTAGTTTTCCTTTCCCTTAAAGATATGCAAATCATTACATGCTAGAAGTTCTTTCTTCTGTAAAGGACAAGCTACTGTTCTGAGGGTCGTGCACTCTCTCTCTGAGATTTTCCCCATGTCTGCACAACAGCTCATCCTGTGAGCACAGCCAAAGGGGAGAGTGGGGCAGAGGAGCGGGGAAACAGCCAAGCACGGCCTGGGAAGCGTTTCATGCACCTCTTTCCTTTGGTCCCTCAACACGTACTGACAGAAAAAAACATGGCTGAAAACACCATCAACCTGATATGCTCTTTGATTTTTACTTTTTGTATACTTTTTGTCTGTTCCGGTACTCAGATAATTATCAGAAAGTTGGTGAGGTTTTGCAATAAACAATATGAGCTTTGAACCAGTGCTTAGAATGGTTACTGTTTAAATACATACACAGATATTTTGCTGTCCAGCACTGGGCAGGGAATATTAACCAGCTGAAATACTTATTCACAGACCTTTCACAATCTGGTTCTGTGTCTGCACAAGACTTCTCAAGCCAATCAGAGATAGGTACATGGATTTCAGTGAAAAAAACTATAAAGTCAAAGGTCTTTAAGCAGCTCAGAGCGCATAAAATTTTTTCAACAAATGATGAAAGCCAATGAAACAGAAAGACAAGCTCGTTCGTGTGACCATCTGCAGCTCAAGCTTCTCTGCTGATGCCAGCAGAATACAATGTAAATATAAAACAAAAAAATGAAACAGGATGAGTCTGATATCTTCAGCCTCTGGAATGGCATCAGCTGGAATTGCCCAGGTGCTCTTGCATCACTTGGTTCTGCACCCCTGCTCCCTGTAACAGGTGACCTGCTTTCCTGCATTTTTTTCAAGTTCAGCTGAGGTAGGCAGCTTGAGTTAAAAACTTAACCCAGGGCAGACCAAAGCGATTGTGGCAGAGTGTGAGCACGTGCGTGAAACCTGAAAGAAAAAGAGGTAAGATCCCTTCCATCACTGCTCATCCTTAAGCTTGCCCTGCAGTCATTCCGCCCAAAGACTTGGAGTTGACCTTGGATGCACAGGTAACACGGCAGGGGGAAAAACTTTCTTCCCTACCCATGCCTTTGCAAGTAGCATCTCCTCCAGCTGGACAGCTTTCCACCTGCGTCGATAAATGCAGCTCGGCAGTTAGGGGACTGTGTATCCTGTGGACTAAGACTTCAGTGAAATCCCTCCCATCTGAAGGAAATTAATTTGCTTTGCCAAGCCAACTTGACTTTTCTAAAACAGAAAAATAGAATTGTAAATAGAATGTAAATTTATGAAGTGATTTGGAGAAACTAAAAAGTACTTTTGAAGACCAGAAGGAAAATAAGAAGAGGGAAAATTATAGTGTACCAATTAGAGTGGAATGTGAGTCGTCCATGCTAATGCAGGACTCTTTTTATTTCGTTTTCCGGGAGAGTCTTCAAATATATTGAAATTTAGCGTCAGCACCTCAGACTGGCAACAAGAACAACAACAATAATAATAAACCACCATATTTCAAATAGGCAAGAGAAAAGCTAGGTCTTAATAGCCTGTAACCATTAAAATTCATAGACATTTCAATGGGAACATAGCTTCATTTCGTTTTTGAAAATCAACAACCAGTAAAGTCCTGTGACAGTGCTTTAGGCTCATGAAAAAGCCTGACAGGAGTAAAAAATACACTTGCATTTTGTCAATGTTAGTTGCCATCACTTCCACTTCTGAATCAAAACTAGCATGTGCACACACATGCACGCATGGATATACACCCTTTCATCTTTTTCATGATGACCTCCTTCCACCCACACACAAAGAAAAAGGTGGTTTTGTATTGTTTTACCAATGCAGAATATTAGTAAACACTGAGTTGGTTCACCCTTCAGCCTTGGTAAGGTCCACTAAGATCCAGTGGAAGAAAAAGAAGTGCCTTAAAGTGACGGTTTGTAAGAGAATCATGTGCAGCCCATTCACAGATCCTAAAACAGGCTTGAGGGATCTCAAGGTTACGTACATATATTGACAACAAAGAATTCAGCTCTGAAAAAGAAAGGCCACACTCTTCAAAAATTAAGGAAAACCTTACAGCTCCATTCCCACAAAACTGTTTAAAGTGGTTAAATAAATAAAAATTAAAATGAAGAGAAAGGCTCAAGCTTCCCAACGCGACTGCAGCCAGCCCAGCCACAGGGCCAGACCTGGCAGGACGTAATGCCAGCTCGAAACTCAGAGGGAAAGAAGGCAAGCCTGCCATCGTTCACCTGGGAGCTTTCGGCTGGCCCCTCGGCCCCTCGCCCGCTCCTTCACCTCACTGAGCCCTTCAGACCTGCCGCAGCAAGCCAGCCCCCAGCAAAAGTTCAAAGCCTTATCGCCTCCCTGCACCGGGCAGAAACTGCAGCCCTGGGCCTTTGAGCGAGCGGCGGCAGCCATGGGAAATGGAGGGAAGCGGGGGAAAGCTGCTGCGTCACTCCAGAACGCTTGGCACCCCGTTGCAGGGAGTGAGACAGCAAAGCCGGCTGCGGTCGAGCCTCATCCTCACCAGCAAGGGGGAGAGCAGCAAGGAGAAAGCTGGGGAGGAAAGAGCGGGGATTTCCCCTCAGCAACAGCCGTATTTGAAAGCATGAAGATATACATCATTTTTGGACTGTAGGGATACATGGCAGGAGCCCGGGGTTACTCGTGCAGAGGAGTTCAGAAGAGGCTGTAAGTGCTTTGGGAGGATCCTAAACTGAGTGTAAACTGAGTAAATCTCTGGTCAGCTGTGAGAGGGAAGCTGCAGTGATTTATTTTAGCTGAAAAGGGTTTTTATAAGCTTATAGGCTTCCTGGGACCTTTACTTACTGCAATGACCGTCATTGCGGCAGTGTTCAAGGCACCTGCTGTCTTCACCTCCTGCTTCTCTCCACAGAGAGTATGACACAGGCACTTTTATTTTCAATGCTCATGATGATTTTGCCTGGGAAACTGAGTGCAAGGGGACTTAAATCCTCTTCTGGTAGCCTCTCAGCCCAAAATAAATACAAATAATAGCAAAATACACCCACTGAAGCTATCAGAAAGGCCTCTACCTTTTCTACCTGTACTTTCTGGGGGTCCGAGGCGCCACGGGCTCAGATGTACACGCTCATTTGGTGGGACAGCCCAGCTCCAAAGTCAGGACCCAGCTGGTCACCATCAGCAAACAAGGGAAACAGAAATGACAGGCTCAAAGAGAGGAATGTAGAGCAGGGGCCCCAGAACACCCACATATTGCCTATTACACTGCAAAGACATCCAGCAGACGCCACCAGCAGGAACCCTGCCCAGACGTGTTAAGCAATTCCCTACTGATATGGATTGCATCAGCTCTCTGGATACAGCTAAATCATGCCAGTGATTTTTGCTGTCCTTGAAACTCTTTAAAATACACAGTAAAAGCTTTTTTTTTTTTTTAACCATTGTTATAAATCAGATTGCCCCATATGTTTTATATTTTCAGTTCATTTGCTGGGACTGAGAATACCTTTGGGCAAAGTCTGTTTCCTTAAACTTAACTCAGTTGTACTACCCATACAGATGAACAGTTTTCAGAAGGAAGGTACAGATAAGTGCAGCAGTAAGTACAGACCACAGTTTCTTTGCCATGTAGATGGTGTCTTCCCTCGTTACGGCACAGCCTTTTCAGTTTCAATGTGCTTTGTCCTCAGTTTATGCACCAGTTCCCCGCCTCTTCAGCCCTCCTCAGACAACCTCAAAATTAGGGTTAGGCAGCAGCTAAATTGGAAGGCTGACCTGACCACCCCTGCTCACAGACATTGTTTCAAAAAATCTCTCATGTAGAAAAATCTCTCTCAGTCAGAGGGCGGCTTCCCTCCAGCAGCAGCTCGTGCAAAGGGATTTTGTGAAGGCCCAGAGCATCCTTTCCTCCTCCCCACTAAATCGTAGCCGGATCATGCCACCGTGCATCAAAAAAAGAGAGCAAGGTCGAAACGGCACCCGCCTCACGATGCCTTTCTGCCCGAGAGAGAAGGCAGCCCCATGCGTGGAGGGTGCCGTGCCGGGGAGGGTGAAGGAAGCAGGTGCCGGCGGCCAGGTCACGCAGGCGTGCCAAAGGCTTTGGCCGTGTCCACCTTCCACCCTCGGCACTAACTCTTGCTCTCTTGGAAGGGATGGGAAAAGCAAAATCTGGAGAGGAGCTGGCAATAACAGGGCTGTCTAAAAGGCCACCTTGAAGGAACGGGGTGGTCTCCCACCTCACCCCCTTGCCTGCCACCCACGCCCTCCCCACTACCCCTCTGTCCCCCTCATCCTCCCCAGGCCTGCTGAAGGATCCTGGTTTAGACATCCTGCTCATGCATGAGCAGCCTGACCAATGTCCACAGCCCCTCTGGCCCCAGAAAGGTCTCCTCAAAGTGACTGACAGTGCTGTCAGATGCGGGATCTGGTCCCTTTTGCCCAGAGCCACACTTCCACGGCTCTGGGATGCTTCAGGTTGAGCAGTGGCCAAAACTGGAGAGCAACACACCATCCCAGCACCGTATAAGAAGACACCTGATTCAGATGTGGAGTGGGTGGGGATCAGCATAGTCTGCAGGGTTTGGGGGAGGCAGGGAGCAGATGCAGACCAGCAGGTGGAGCTGGAAAAGGCAAAGAAGATCAGGAGGGCAAAACGGGGGACACACAGGTTTGGAGGCTGGCAAGACCATGAGGAAAACAATATGCAGGGGGAGTAGAAAGGGAAAACTGGGACTGGCTGAGTAGTGTGAGCATGAAAGAGCAAAGCAGGGACTGGTGTTCAGCAAGGCAGTAGGAAGAGCGACATATAAATAAAACATGGTACAAGAAGCACAGAAGCCTGGGGAGAACTGGGAATGTAGAGAAAGACAAGCACGTGGCATCAGGAGAGAGGGAGAAGTGCAAAGCAGCGTGCAAAGGAAAAGTAGAAAGATTAAAGCAAAAGCTTCTGTGCTTAGGACCTGAGAGGCATTGAAGCTCTCCTTTTTATTCTCTTCTATCCAGAAATGCCTATGCAAGTTTCTGACAAAGCGTCCCAGCTCTCCCAAAAGCCTCAGCCACCCCACACAGGGCAGCTGGCAGCTGCTCTCTGCCACCTTCTTCATTGTGTACCTGGCACCGGTCCTGCAGGGAAACTTGCATTTTTGTCCTGGCGGTTGGCATGTCTGCAGGTATCAACAATATGATAAATCCATGTGTTTTCTTTGCTTTTTAGAAACCCAGGCTCCCAATCTTGATTCCATCTACCACGGCACGTAGCATCATGTAAACCCTGCACAGAGAATATGCATTAAGAGACACAACCCACCAAGAACTCTGCTCCACCGACCGACTTTATTTCTTTTTAAGAGAAGAGATTTCAAATGAAATATTTGAAGCCAGTGCAAAAAACCCAAATGTGTTCCTCTTAAATTCAAGCACATGGAAGGAAAACATTTTCATTTTCTTTTTCTGGAGGAAAAAACAAAAGCATCACACTTCCAGAGTGACACAATCACACTTCCCAGAGGGGTTTCCAGCTAAAAGCAAAACCCATCAATGGACAATTTAATTTTCTTGAAATGGCATTTTCCCTCAATAAATGAATAAACTTGCTTCATTTTTTAACTCAGACTTTCTATTGTTAATCTGTAAAGTGCAGTAATGCTACCTATTCATTTCTTTGAGATGTTATGAAAATAAAGCCATGTGAAGCACTCAGTTGCTATAGTAATTAGCATCATAGGAAAGGGCCAATGAGGAAACAAAGGACACTGTCTCCAGAAGAGGGTTTAAATCATGCATGAACTGTGTGTTAACCTTAAGACCCACATAAAATGAGGAGGAGGAAAAAGACATACTGAGGCAAAAATCTCGCAAGAATAAATATGCTATGTGCTGATATAATTAAAGGCTCCATGGCTCACACAGGCACCTTCTTTCTAACATTTCCTGGGAGATTTTTAGGCGACTTGGCAACCAGAAGAATGTTTTTATTAGTTAATGGTTTTTGTGTCAAACTCTATTTGATTTGCTTTGTATGCTTAACTTAGTCTCTCGCCTGGATACTAGAGGAAATTATGAATTTGTACGTTCTTTTTCCATTAGACTAGGTACCTCATAAATATATCTAAACCATACCATATATATACTTAAAAATACTTAGGATAAACCCCTTCACTCCCTGTTCTAACCTTTGTCCACAATCTATTTTTTTGCTCTGGAAGACTTTCTTTTTATCAGCTTTTTCTTCCACTCTAACTTCAACAAAAAAAAGAAATGCTTCCTAATCACAAGACGTGATGGAGCTTGCTATGATTTGAAACAGCAGTATGCTTGGGTGCTTAAGAGCATTTGGCTTTGTGCTTTGCATCTAACCAACAACGCACCCAGGTGAGCTGCTATTGGACAGGGACTTAATCCCTGTCATGTTCAATCACTGCATTAAAAGATTTAAAGACTAACGTTAAAGGCCATTCAGTTTGGGCACCATAGAATTAAATGATGGAGTGGGGAAAAGCCACTTGGTTTTATCCAGGCAAAACCTGTTTTAAATCTTTGAGAACAAAAGCCAGGAGAGCTGAGAAGGAAAGTCCTTCTCTGTGGCCCCCTCCCCATGGCTCAGACGTCCACCCCGATGCCCTCACACTCCCTGCAATTTCACATACAAGGTGTTACTTGCACCTTTTACTTAAATAGCTGCAATAAATCGTTAGCTCTGGCCCGCTTCTGTTCTGCATGACACCAATAAGAAAGTTATTAGGTCAGCACTGAATGCACTGAAAAATCCCACCCCTGCTCGGTGTGTAACTCTCTGCAGCGAGGATGACCCATCTGTTCCCCACTGCAGAAGACAGGAGGGGACCGTTTTACATTCCCTCAAGAATTTGATCCCCAAATGTAAAGTCTCCTGCTTGAATCCCACATTGTTTTGGGATGCGATCGCTAGCAGCAGTAGCCAGGGCTGTTTCTGCCTGTCCAGTTGGCTAAGGAGTTAGAAGCCTCTCTTGGAGGTGTGGACTTTGCTACAATTCCCCAAGTGCTGCTACTCGGTGCTTAACTCAGATCTCAGGCAGCTGCACATCCAGGTTTCTCCCCTGGGGCCACACGACTCCCATGTGGCATAAACTCCGTTGGCTTCCAAATTCAGTTCTCTGGTCCAAATCCAGTACTAGGCATTTTCAGCCTAGTAATTCATCAGCCAGAGGGCTCTGATGCTACACAGGAACTATGGGGCAAACGCAATGCCTTCTGCACTGTGTCCCAAAGTCTCAGTCCCTCGATGTCCAGGTGAGGGGACTGCTGGAGGCCACCACAGATTCTTCCTTGAGTTTCTTACAGGTTTTCTTCCAGTGGAAACCAGGGCAGGCAGTGGGGGAGGAGTGACACATGCCGGCTCTCTCTCTAATGTGCTCTCAGGGTGCAGGTACCACAGCTCAGAGGCATCCTAATGGCTGCCCAGATCGATGCATCATGTCTCAGAGGATATACCATTCAAAGTCCCCTTCCCTGGCAAAGACTAAGTTTAATCAACTTCAGAGGATGCTTTGAGGATAATTCGTTGTTTAACCAGACCATCTCCAGGGTGTTAATGAGAAGACCAGAGAGCTTAAAGGGTATTTTAGTCCTTTAGTTTGTACTTCCTTACATGTTGTGCTAGTTAACTTTGCTGCTCAGTTTATACCTGTGTTAAGTATATCTGGAGGTGGTATATAGATGCATCAAATAAAAGAACAAAGCAATAAAATTAATCATCATATTGATTTTAACCATATTCCTACAATACAAATGGATGCTGGAATTCCAGCTGAGATGGACACCCGAGATGACTTCCACTGAGTAAGGAGAAAATACAACATTATAAGACCATCGTAAGGAACTCTATTGAAGATACAAGATATTTTTAATTGTATTAATGAATTCATATATGAAAAATCAGGTTTCAGAACTCAAATCATGAGATATTTGAAAGAGAATTTGGGTATACAGCAAGGTTCCCCACATTACAATCCCTCTTCTTGCAAAGAACAGTACAAAGGACTGAACCTGTAAATCTTCATATGACCTTCCCTGTGAACAACAGGGGCTGTCCAAAGCCTCTCACATTACTTTCCCAAGTGGGTAAGAAATTAGTATTGTGATAGCAGTGCATATGGTACCTTTATAATTGCTTTATCTACAAATAAAATTTAGTTTTTCACAGGCAAACCTACAGTAACCATCACTCTTTCCAGATACCAGAACCTGGCACAAACTTCCAGGGAGAATCTCCATTTCAATAATCAGCTTCTGCCAGTACCTGTGGAGCAAAGACATCCCTCCCTGATGCTTTCCCTGCAGCCCTTTTATTTATGCTGCCTCGACTGAAAACATTTTCACAGCCACAAAGCTAACAATATCACACATCTTTTCAAACATCAAGTCTTCCTCATATGGTAAAGAAATTGTAAAAGAAATTGTAAAAGAGCAGACTACACAGTGATAAACCCTGATATAGAATCTGCATCATACAGGGGTCTTATGAGTAAGGTCATTCCTTATGAATGCTCATTTAGATTTACAATGCCTCTATAAAAACCATTGGCAATTTATTCCATTTATCCCCATTTTATGTTAACAATATGTGGAGTCATTCAAACCATGCAACTTCTTTTCAGTTAAAAATACACCACTGGTTTTTTCCTACCAATTGCTTATCAGCGTAATAAAAATTGTCTTTGTCATAGGTGTATGATATCCCAATGCAAGTAGGTTTTAATACTCCAAAAAAACCTCTTCAAATGTTAGTCTTTATTATACGTTTGCCTTGTCTTTTCATGCATCAACATGCACACGCACACGCACACACACAGACAAATACAAACAGAAAAGCTAAGGAAAACAAAATACTTCCTAGCCCAACTGCTGCTAGCAAGAGACGCTTGAAAATGAGACAAATTATGATCTCCGTACACAAAAGAATTACTTGCCGAATAGGTCAGGAAAGATTTGGCCTGGGATGTTGTTTAATGTAAATGTAATGTAAAAGACTTTACAGTTCGAATATTCCATCATTCACATGACTTGCATATATTCTGTGGCATAAACAGCATGGAAAGTGGGCTTCTCTTGTGCTAAGTAATTTTTTTGTTTTTTAATTTAAGAGAGCGGAAACTGAAATATGAGCACAAAGGAGTCGTCAATGGGTGCCACTCTGTGAGGTGGCCTCTCCAGTTCTCCCTCACCATAAACATGTGGGTCTGTGGAAGGAAGATAAAGGTTGCATGCCCTCTGTGTCTGTGATGGGACAACATGAGAGGTGTTTTCTTCTTCTAAGGAAAGTTCAACATGAAGTATAGAGCTGTTGTTTCTTATGTGTTCCTTACCCAAATATTTACGTATTGTCACAGTAAGACCGAGGATCAGAACTTTACTTGGTGTTAAACTTCAGAGCTCATATCTAGTCCTGAGTATTTTGACTCTAATTTTGATATTATTTTCAACTGCTTTCAGTTCATGATTTTACAGATTTGGCATCACTTTATTCTGGGGAAAAAAAAAAAGAAGGAAGATTTAGGCATGATAGCTAATGTTTCAGCTAGTTATGTCTTAATTAGTAGTTAAGTGTATGACGCACTTATGACACACTCTATGAAAGTACCATTTCCAGCATTACAAGCATTATAGCATTAGAAATCATTTTACAACTCTATTTCCAGTTCATAAATGATTACAAGCACTTACTATGCTATATAACTCTTAGCTGAGGATCCTACATGCTTATAACCAAGCTTTTGAGAAGCCTGGATTCTTGGTAGAGAAATCAAACCACAACATTCACTCTCAGGGCAAAGATTTTCTTGTGTAAATCTTGCTTTCAGGTTCAGTAGGAGTGTTTTTATGGAGAAGGAAAAAAAAAACATGGGGCATTACTTGCTACATTTAGGAGCTCATTTGTTTAATTGAAGAGTGGAGAGCACAATGGTGTCTGTAAGCATGGAATTAACCAAAATTATAAGATGAAAATGGAAGGATGTTCCTTCTGGAGTGTAACATGCCAGTCTTAGAAACATCACTGTGGATACTTTATTGAAAGATAAACCCCCATCCTACACAATGCATCTTACCATATTTCCCCTCATTCTGAGGGACAGACCCTTCAGCAATTTTCAGCTGTTCACCCCAAGCTGGAGAGGGTGCCTTGAAGGAAAACTTCCCCTTCCAACACAGAAGTTCTCACTGGTGATTGACTCTCAAATATGCAATTCTTATGACTTTGGCTCCAACTCCACACCAATTTAAAATTTACTGTACTTTTTCACCTCCTTTATGGTCGTTACAGATAAGAAGTCCTAAATAACAGACAAGCATCCAGTCTTGCTCATACAGTAAGAACAAGAAACCAAAACCCGGCAAACTAAGCCATAATGTCCGCTGTTATGGAATCTACATTGTATAAAGCTCTTACCCTTGAAGCTATGATTTGTGAGTGCTCATCCAGCTTTACAATGTCTTTATGTCTGTAAAGACATCAATTTTGATCAATTTAGAAGTGTGAGATTGTATTAATTTTCCATATCCTCTCTAGAACGGTGAGGATACCAGGTGAGGTACTTCTTAAATCAGACATCACTTGTGAGAAAGCATATAGGCACTCACCCGCTGCTTCCTTTTGCAAAAGCAGTGTCAGTTCAACCTTTCAGGGTTACAGAATAATCCCTGGGCACCGAGTCACGCTTGCTCTGTGATTTTTTTTTTAATATTTCTTTCCATAATTGCAAGGCTGTCAGGGAACTTGTAGGCTTACAAATGAAAAGCTGACTAGAAGTCACAATTAACTTTTATTGTATCTGTTTGAATCTGAGTCTCATGTGCATGAAGAGCTCTATATTTCTTCTTCAATGTCTCTAAACAGTGTGAAGTAGCTGGGTTTTATTTTTAAGTGCCTGCAATAAATGATCACTCTAGGTTAGTAAAGAAACTAGTTCAAAGGAGCTTGTCCGATCTTTAACACCACAATAATTTGCTCACAAGCTTGGCCTTTTCCATATAAGTAAAGTAAAATCAGTATTTCACAGTACACACACATTAAACACCAGCCTAGAAAATCAGTACAAAAATCAATACATTCTTTCATACCTGAGCAGACTTTCTGAGAGACCAGACCATGAAGATCCTGTTTTAAAAGATACTTATTCTTAGTTCAAATGAGTTCTGCATCCAGACAGCTCCAGTCATCATATTTGAAAGAGAAAAGCAGTGGGAACAAGGAGCTCTGAAGCACCTTGGTAAAAATCCAAGGTCTATTTCCATCCCAAGGGCCAAACCTTTCAGTACTCACACAGGCAAAACTCCTACATATTTCAACTGGATTTTCCTCTGTCATGCAAGGTTTCACTTTCTCAGTGAAAATATCTGTGTTTCATCAGCACACCAGACAGAAAGTATTATTTCCTAATATTACTAAATGTAAAATTAAGAAAGCAAAACTGATATGTTTGGGCAGTGGTGGATTGACATGTATGGGATAGATGTTCAATGCTTTTTCAGACAAAACGCTTATTGAACGCATTTTTTGGGTACATAATGGCCTGGATGATCTCTTCTGCAATACAGGTATTACCAGTCCAGAGTATATTTCAGCTCTGGGGTCAAGAGGTGTAACATGGCCACATGCCAATGTCACATGGGGCTGAGACAGGGATTATATAGTAGTTTCCATAGAAAGGCAATGCAGGCATATGGGGCAGATGCAGTCTGCAACACACTCTAGCAGGACCCCAAGCATAAAACTACATCCTCCAGCAGATACCCGTATGGCGTCTCCCAATCCTACGCTTCTGTGGTGAGCTCAGCACTGGGGATAGCGGCTGTCTCAGGAGACAAACAAGCTGTAGTACTTTTAACCTCTGTGTTGAAACACAATTCATTCCCTCTTTAGTAATAAATTAACATTTTCATCCCCTTCTCCCCAGCTATGCTCTTCAATGGTCAATGCCTCCCACATCTTTATCCTTCTGCTCTCTCCTCTGATGCTCGTTGGAAGTAAGGCAGGGAGCAAGACCCAAACCACGTGAATTAAATTTCCACCTAATACTAAAGCCAGGCAATTCACTGGGACAAGGCATGTGAGGCAGTTTAAACTCTCCTTCTTCCCCCCTACCCCCTCTTATTTCTGTGTTTTTCTGCAAGGGGCAGCCAGCCAAACATCTGGTGTCTACATACTGATGAAAAAATGTTGTGACTTGTATATTCTACCTTTTGGGTAAGGACATACTGCAGGGTAAGTTCCAATGGCTACAGGAGGTCGAACCTGGTATAGCTGTCTCTGCAGCAGCAAGAGCTACAGTAAAATGAGTACTGCTGCTGGGGAAAGGAGGGGAGCCAGGCTTCTCTTCTAATGTCTTCTAGCACCTGACCCAAGAGAGGTTGGAGCTGTAGCTGATGCTTTTTCTTCTCCAGCTATATAAGGTTTCATCTTCAAGCAGACACCCCTCGGGAGTGTCCTCCTTTTCAAATTAAAACCTCCCCAGACAACAGTATTATTAATGCAGCTGTAGAAAAATACTGGGTGTGGAAAGCTGCATATTGTATGCTAATTACTTGAGCCTTCAACTTTTAATTTATCTCACGATGACCTTTTAAAAATCATTTATTGACCAGAAGAAATATGGATAGTTGGTTGGACCTGATTTCACCAAGGTGCCACTGCAGTGCTAATAACTAAACCCCACTCTGTATTCAAGGAATGACCTGTTTAAATAGGAAAGTAATTATGACATTAAAATACCAAAGAAAAAAAATTGTAAATTGAATTTGTCATTTGTCTTTACTCAAGGGTAAAGTGAGTTTCTGGCATGACAAAGTTTCTCTTGGAAAAATAGAGTGTCTTGTCTCAAAAGCAGTATTACCAACTGGGCATTGTGCAGTCCCTCATTTTAGAAAAACATGTGCTGTGTTTGCGCTGGGATTGCTCATCAGATTTTTTTTTTTTAGCCATGGCAGGTTGATAAATGCAGATGCCTGCACCCTTCCAAGCATTATTAAGCATGTCGCATTAATTGCACAAAGTCATTTTGCTCTGCTCAGCAAGTCAGACTTCTATATATATCTTGGAAAAATAATGTAGGCATGTGGTCAGAAAAACAGCTGTCAGTCAGGCTTCTCTTTTACAACCGAAACAACAGTTAACCCAAAGCTGCATAGCTATGTGATGTAAGGCAGTTTCAGCTGTGCTGCATGCTGCAGAACATACCGAGATGTCCCCATGAAATCTCTGAGTAAACAAAAGCATTGCTCATAAGCACCTTTCACAACTACAGCAACTGCTTAAGACTTCTTTCTGAAACCAGACACTGTGTCAGGAACCAGGACCAGGCTGTGAATGTAGAAAAGTGCATGATACAGCACAGCAGAGAGCAAAAAGGCAAAAAAAAGGGGCTGAAAATCCCTGCAGTGCTGGCATCCTACGGCACAGAACCGGAAAGAATGCAGAATGGCCAAAAAAAAGGGCATTTCCAGTTCATCTGCAAAGGTGACCAAAGGAAATAACGTGGAGACCTGCAGCAAAGCGCAAACATCTATATTCTGCTCCCTCAGGGTGACTGGAGGAGGTAAGTGCAAGGCTGGCAGAAAGACGGTACACAAGACTCAGAGATGGAGGAGTGCGCATGAGCTGCTTCTCCTTTCACCCGATTTCTTTTCAGAGGCCACTGTGTCAGGTGAAGAATTCAGGGAAACAAGACTCTCCCTGGACAGGCTCACTTCAGCAAAACACAGCGGGAAATCTCCCTCAGCTCGCAGGGAGGAACTGAAACACCCTTACTTGATCAAGATCAGTCTTCAGGCCACAAGTGGAAACTGCTTCAAGATAACATGAACCTCCATGTCACACCTTAACTAAGAGACCAGTTCATCTCTTCATGTGTGGAAAGGGGAGAACAAATGTGCTTTTCAGGACTCAGAAGCATGCACGGCCCTTCAGAAATGCCCACAGCAAAGTTCAGTTCCTCAGTTTAAAATGAAGAACTGAAAGTAAGTAGCTCAGATCCTGGAATGACATATTGAAAACTGCTCTCAATAGCATGTTCACTGATCACTCATCACCTTTTCCTTCTCTGGTGGGAATTTAGGTTAATTGGAGGCACACCTGATGACAATGAATGTCAAGTTTAGTCAAGGAAGGAAATAAACTTTGCTGAGTACTGCTTGCATTTGGCTTTTGTATTTCTCAAACTAATGTTTCTGTCTTGTGAATAAAAAGAGCAGTAATTTGGTAGAGTTTAAACATTCTCCTTGTTAATCCTACACACCAAACCAATACAAAATCTAAGACTCATTTCAGACATTAAAAATCAACACTGGCAAAAAACCACACCTGTATAAAACGATATGGGAGGTGGAGGGAATCATACCTGGGCCATCTCCAGAGGACTTGGAAAAGTGAAGTGCCTGTTTCCACTTGCTTCACTCCTATCTGACTCCACTAAGAGTTTTACCACAGCTCTCAATACAAGGAGGGTCACACTTACTGTAAGTGGCAAAGGGTGGGGTGGCCAGAAGGGGCTGGACAGGTTTTATGATTTTAGGGGCACATTGCTAACCACTTTAAATTAGTTAACTCCTCACCATAATGACAGGAATGAGAGGAGAAAAAGTTAGAAGCAACACCCACTTCAGTTGTGACCTGCCTTCTCCTACATCCAGGGCTCGAGCTCAAAGCATCTCACCTGCCTGCCAAGGCCTGGCCATGCAGCCTCCACCGCCGGCTTAAGATAAGGATTACACTGTATTAAGTCAACTGATTTGCAGTCCCCTATAGACAGCCTAAAGAGCTCAAGTGCCCCTGTCTGCATTGAAAATGAGGAGATCTGAGTCAAGAGTGTTATCTCCACCTCTAAATCTCTACCAGGGAAAAAGAGAGGAACAGGTGAGAGGGCAGACCGCCACAGTCCATCATCATTACCCAGTCACTACAGGGATTTTTTATCTCCCAGTTGCCCAGACTAAGCTCTAACTCAGAATTTCAGTATTTCATTGTATTGCTGATGATCTTTTTCCCTTCCTTATCTTTTTATCTGCAAAGGGAGGCATAAAGGCTTCAGCCAGCAGCAAGTCAAAGCATTTGGCTTGGCTCCCAAAGGCTCGTAATACTTCAGTGTACTCCTTCTGTCTAAAGAGGATTAACTAAGGTAGATTGTTCACAAAAAGATGCTGTCCTCTAAGGGGTTACACTTACAGAGCTTCATAATCTAATTTTCACTCACATAATTATTTGAAATCAACACCAGAAAAAGTACGATCAGGTCATTTGTATGGGGGTTTTCACATGAAATGAGAACAGGACACATGCAGCATTCTGTGTGTGTTTACAAAGACATCCCCAGAGGAAACTATTTTCTACAAAGCTCTGAAGTGAGACATCAACATCTACTGAAATTAATATGCAGCAGACTTGGTTCACGATGGCATTTCTCCAGCATCACAAGTAAATAGTGAATGAGGCTTGGGATTCTATTTTTAATGTTCTTTTCCTCCTGCTGGAAACCGCTGACTATTCCGTACAACTTGTATATGAGGCAAGTTGTATTTGTTCCCCTTCAGCAGTTAAAAAAGGACACTTGTTTCCAAGTGTTCAGATGCTAAGCTTAGATTTTTTGCAGGGCTTCTACTTAGTGACCAGGTTATTAGCTGTAATTGTTGATTTTTACTTTTCTACCAAGCATTACTTCAGTCACGCAGTTGAAGCATCTCACTAGAGCCTGCTCTGTGGAGGGGATCTCTGCAAAACGCAGTCTAACCACTTGTTCTCCTCTGCTATGGTCCACACCCAGGCCCTAGAGCTGCAGCAGGGAGGGAGTGGTAGCTTTTCCACCAGGAACTCCAATCAGATTTCTCCAAATTCAGTCTGCTCAGCTGGGCGGATCCAGTTGCTCTCCAGCAGCCAGTTATACCGATGTAAAGTAGCTGAAAGCACCCAAGGCAGCAAAAGCATTTCTGCAGCATTTCTGTACCCTAATACCCAAGCACTTCGGAATACGTAACACACTTAAATGAGGTGGTAAACTACCATTATCCCCTTTGTAACAGAAACAACTTGGGCACAGCAATGGCCACAGTTAATCTATGGCTAGTCAAGCTACTTCAGTGTAAAAAAAAAGTTGAAAGCACATGATACAAACCCTAAAAGTGATTTATTACTTCCCCAAAAATAGCAATTTATGCCTAGCAGAATCAAAGTGAAATCCATCATGCAGCTTGGTTATCCGTACACTGCTGCTACAGAGCAAATTGCTCTGGGTATATTCCTTAGCATATCATTCTTCGCATGTCCACAGCCAATGTGTTTTGTCCCACAACTCCTCAAAACAGAAGGAAGGCTGAGTCTTTTCATATCTGTGTCCTATTCAGACAAGTCTCCTTCCCATACCTCTGCACCCAGCCAGTGGAATACATAAAACCCAGCATCCACATCAGCTTGTTCCTTCCTGCACATTTCCTCCGTCTGCTGTCATCTGCCTCTTCCTCACAATTGCACTGGTTTCTTCAGAGGAAAACCTGTGACATGTCTAAGCATTACCTCAGGGCAGTGAAGGGCCATGAGCTGCCCACTACTAACTGGGGACAAGATCTCAGGATTGCAACCAACAGTTCCATGGAAAAAAAAAGCACCTGGTGCTTTGCAAGGGCCAAAAAAACCAACTCCAAACCAAGTGTCAGCTACTATTTGGAAACAAAGAAGGGTAAAAAAGACCATCATCATCGCATAAATCCATGGTGTCCTTATCTTGGATATTTTGAGCAGTCCAGGTCGTTCCTGCTATAAGGATGCAAGCAGATGACCAAATGTCCTGATAAAAGTTGCAGAGACAGCTTCCATGCAATGATTGACTGGGGTATGTTCCAGAAACGGATTTAGGACCATCATCTAAGCATGCAGGGATACACTGTGAAGGCTAAAGCTAGGCCGGAGTTGAAACTGGTGAGGGATGTGAAAGGCAGTAAGAACATATGTACGTACATCAGTAGCAAAAGGAGGACTAAGAAAACTGTGGCGTTGCTGCTTAACGGGGCAGAGCACCTAGTGGCACAGGACATGGAAAAGACTATGTCAGTGCCATCGCTACCGGCAAGGTGTGGTCTTGGGGATCCCACATCCCTATGGGTAGTAGCAAAGCTTGGGGAGAAAGGTGCTGCTCACAGTAGAGGAAGATGAAGTTACGGACTACTTAGATAAACTAGATATATGTAAGCTCATGGGATCAAATGAGAAGCAATCAAGCACACTTAGAGCTGGTGAATGTCATTGTAAGGCCACTTTCTGTCACCTCTGAATGATCGTGGTGTTTGTGGGAGCTCCCCAAGGGCTGGAGGCAAGGATCTGGGGAACTTAGGGCTGATCAGCTTCACCTGAAACTCGGGGAGGTTATTTCCAGACTCAGTAAGAGCAAGAAGGTAACAGGGAACGGCCAGCATGGATTTACCAAAAGCAAATTGTGCCCGACTGCCCTAAGCACCTCTGTGATGAGAAGACTGGCTCTGCAGGCAAGGGGAGAGCAGAAGATGTTGCTTACTTGGACTTTAGCCTGTGACATGCTTCCCCATAGCACCCTTATAGTCAAGCAGGAGATAAGGACTGGACATGTGAGCTCTATGACAGAGCAAGGGAAAAGCAGCAAAAGAGTGCATCTTCCAAATCCAGTTTTGTCAATATTATTATTTCAGAGGTAACAGGAAAGCTCATGGCACAATAAATTTGGTTGTGAATCTGAAAGTTTAATATATGAAAGTTGGCAGGTTTTGCTACCGTGTGGGAGAGAGCCTCCAGATCAGAAGTCTGTGTTCATTTCAGTGATTATTTTTAGATTAATATGATGTCCATCTGAGCACAGCAATGTACCCTGCTTTCAGACCACACTGAAGTACAAGAGTATTTCATTCAGTCTTAATATTTCAATTATACGTCTGCCCACCATCTTCTTTATGAGTACCAGGACTCTGTGCGCTGATTTGTAACGATGCAGCTTAAGCCGGTTGGTTTTACCAGCTATTACCCTGTAACATACATGTTAGGCCTTCCAGAATTGTGCTAAAAACTGTAATGTATCCATCTTATTAAAGATCTTAAACACACATTTCCTGGCACAGAACAAATATTTGGCTTCAGTATAATGCTTTTGAGAATTTATGCTTATGGTTTTAACAGCTTATTCTAGCATTTACTTACTCTTTCCTCCCCTTTATGCTTGCAGTTCCAAATACTTAATGCTTAAAAAAAGCCAAAACCCCAAAAAGTCAAATTTTGCACGTGTTGCCCAGTTTTGAAATTATTTCAGCAACCTGCTTTCAACATTGACCTGCCAAAACGCAAATTTTACCTGTGCTTTTAAAATGCCTCAAAAAGCTTACTTGCAATGCATAGGCCTGGGTGTAGGTAGGGGAGGGAAAAGAAATAAATGACCTGAGAGGCAAGGGAAAAATTATGTGTAGGGGCAGACGCACAAGCCAGGCTTCAGGCAGGGCTGCGCAGGACCAGCGGGTTTCTTGCCCACCCTCAGGGCCGCACGCCCGGGCCTCGCCGCTCCCCGGCCCTCCCAGCCCTGCCAGCCAGTCCTGCCCTCTGCACCCCCCAGGGTTTAGGGTTTGAGTAACACCAGGCTTTTGGTGACGTAAATTTACACGTGGTGGCCCTCTGCCCAGCCGCCCGCCGCTGGACGGCAAGGCCCTGCCTGTGCCTCGCCACAAGCCGGCCGCCCAGACCTTGCTCTCCCTGTCCTCTGTCCTCTCCTCCCTCGCCTGCCGAGGGGCCCGAAACATCGTTGCCTGTCCTCGTGTGCCTCGGCCAGTGGCAGCAGTGGCATATGGCTCCAGCACGGGCTCCCCTCCAGAGGTCAGCGGCCATTCCCCTTCCCGCGCTCCCTCCCGCCAGCCGGTCCTGGCATCCTGCCCAGATTAAAGTTGATGAACCCCGGGCGGGCTGCCATGGGGCCCGTCGGATGGGCCTGGCGCTGCGGTGGGGCTTGGCGGTGGCGGGGCTTGGTGGGGACCTTCGCCAAAGGGCGAGAAGGTGGTGGCGGCGGCTGCTCTCCTCGCCTGCAGCAGCGCTGGCCCCTTGCAGTGCCGCCACCCCTGGGCTGCGCCTGTGCCTCCACCGCTGCATGCTCGCCTGCCTGCAGCTGGGTGCGTGTGCAAGCGGGGCGGAGGGGGTGTGTGGGGGGGTGTGTGCATACATGCAAAGGTACGTATGTACACCTGCTGTGTATCGATGCACACGCAAACATATGTGGATACAACATATGCATGTCCATAGACGTATACATGAGCACATGTGCATGCATGCGGACACACACGCCCCTGCATACATGCCTCCGCGTGTGCTTATGTGTACATCCCCGGTACGTACGCCTGTATGCACGTCCATTGCGCACACGTGCATGTGCGCGTACGTGCCTCTACGTGAACACTTATGTATGGGCGCGTGCCCCCGGCGGCCCCCCGCGCCCCGCCAACGGCCGCGCTTCTCCTTCCCCCACCCCACACGGGGCCTGCGCAGGCGCATGCGCAACACCGAGCTCCGCCCCGCCCGTCGCGTCACCATCCCGCAGGCTGGGCTGACTGCCGCTCCATAGGGAGGGAGCCCCTACCCCTACCCCCCGTCGCCCTCTTCCAACATGGCGGCTCACGCCTCACGCCTGCAGACGCGCAGGCGCCGCCTTGGCTCCCTTCCGCCGGGCGCCGCGAGTGAAAAAGGCAAGAAGAAACCGGCCCGGGAACTCTATGGTTTCGCGCGGTGGGTAGCGTGGCGCAGCCGCCTCGTCCGCCCGCCCCCCCCCACCCGCGTTGCACGCCGGGACGCAGTGGGTCCTCCTTCCTGTCCCCACCCCCGCCCGCCGCGAGTCCTCCGAGCTTGCGCCGCGCCGATATCCGCGTTGCTCCCAAGATGGTGGCGCGGGGCTCGGGCTGAGAGCGAGCGAGTCTGCGAGAGGAGGCGCACCCGCGGGCCCGGCCCGCCTTCCCGCCCCTGCGCGCCGCACCGCCGGCCTCGCCAGGCCGCTCGTCTCACCCCTCCCCCCCCTCCCCGCCCCAGGCCGCGGCTCCGTCTCCTCCGCCCCGGGGCCCCGACGGCTCCACCGGCAGCAGCAGGAGCGGCGGCGGCGCCTCCTCGCCTGCGGCCCGGCCCCGAGCGCAGCGCGGCCCCCGCATGAGCCCGGGCGGCGGCGGGAGTGACCGGGAGCAGCAGGCCGCGGCGCGCAGGTCGGTAGGCGCTGCGCAGCGCCCGGCCCGGGGGAGGGCCGGGAGGGGGGATGGCGCCCGGCTCACGCCGG
>JAVKLA010000109.1:0-25390 GCA_034782735.1 Sagittarius serpentarius
TGTGAAAACAAAAAGAGAACCAGAACAGGGGTCATATATTCCAGTCCCTAAAAAGTAAACAGGGACTGGAATCCCTGTATTCAGGTGAAAGCCCTGAGCACCAGACTTCCTAACAATTTTGGCTGTCTGAAACTTCTTTTTTCCTTCACAGGCTATTTTTTCTTTACAGTAGCCTATTAACTAAAACATACTGCCATCACATTAACTTGTTCAGGCTGAGGAGGAAAACCAGGGGGGGCTTTCCACATCCTGCAAACATGATCTATAAAAGAGCACCAGTTTAACCGTTACCTCTTTGTGCAGTCACACTTTAAAAAAATGCAAAGCAAACCCCATCACTGCCTTTTGTATAGAACCTGAATATACAGGCTTGTATGAGGCATGCTATGAGAACATGCAGGCAACGAAGCCTCCCTTGTAGGCTAAGGAGAAGCATCTACTCACTTGATCCCAGTTGGGGTAGGATTGTAGATCAGGACAAATACACACTGAATGTGCCCGTCCATGGGTGAGGGCGGAACTTGGGGCTGCTGTGATTGTGGATTTACCCTTTGAAGTACCACGAGGCAAACAGGAAGTTTTAAGTTTCCACCCAAGACGCTTTCAGAGTTCAAGTTGCTCCATAGTTGGGCAGCAGTTGAGCAGTAACATTTTGGATTATGAATTTGAATGTGGGCACCCTACATTGTGCCTCAGTTGCATTATAAGCCTCTGTGCTTTTCCCTCTGGATTACTCATAATGATGAATTTATATTGCTATTATAGAAAACAGTCTAAGTCTTTGTGATTTGTTTCATGTAAATCTGTTTAGTACCTCATTAAGGGCATGATACTGTTTTGCAGTCCTTCAACTTAAGTGAGCTCTGGATGGAGTACTACATTCTTATCCAATGACATTGTATCTGCAGATGCTATTTATATATAGTTTCAGACATTTCATAAACAAAATTTGAATGATAACTGTTATTATAGCACATTTGCCTACTTCATATGCTGTAGGAATGCATGCCAGTGACATTAGTTAGTGATTATCTTCATAAACAAGAGGCTTTCTGTTATCACTGATCATGAGTAAAGAATCAAGAAAGAGTTGAACTACTGTTACAGATCCTGCCTGCGGCTCTGTGTTTTTGAGCATTTCAGATGTAATGATTAAACCTCCCCCTTCATTCCCATAAATACATCTAAAAATGACTTACCAGTGATTGTGTGAGTATTTTAAGCTCTTCCTTTTGTTTGGAAGCTGCTGTTGCTATGGCATCATTTATATTACATTTTATTTAGGGGGATGTTGGGATATGATTGGACAGTTTAATAGGCTCATCCCATTATGCAGTGTTCTGATGGTGCGTGACCTCATTTCAGTTACCTGGCAATTGCTATACAAAAGAGAAACGTTGGCTTCCACTTGGAAGTTGAGCAGAAATACTATCCTTGATGAATTTTTGTGTTTATATAGTGCAAAGAAATACTGTGAAGGAAAGCAATTCAGCTTAGTTTAATTACCTTTGATTACTTTCGTACTTATGGGCAGAGAACAGTTTTGTTTGTGATAGTTTTATTTACAATTAATTTTTAGATTTATATATGGCATCCAGGTGCCTTCAGCCACAGAATCCTAAAAGTCCCCAATCTTGTAAAGACTTATGCTGGTGCTTAACAAATGTTAATTTAATATCATTTTAATGTTGCTATTCACAGTGACTGTTAAACAAGTTTATAAGGTTTTCTTATTGTTGGTGTGCAAAATAAAACCCACAATCACTGGAACTCTGAAAATCAATAGCAAGCAGGAAACTTCATTTACAGAACCTTTATAGGTGAATTAGTTACAGATTTAAGCACATACTTGTACCATATGAAAATAATTGATTATATATTTATTCTTTTATAGTGAATTCCAGTTATCCTTGTGTGATTTGCTATATAGCAAAAGTTTCCAGTAAATCCTTCTGCAACTCAAGTACAATATGTGTGTTTTTCATAATACGCTGTGGACTACGTTCACAGCCTGTAAGGAAGATGAAACGTATTTACTTCCTTCCAGCCAAACTGTTTTCATAAAGTTTACTGAAAAAAAGAAAATTCAGGGGTAGATTTAAGTTGTGACTAGTAAACAAACTAATAACCTTCAAGTGAAGTCCATAAGTCTACTCTTAAAGTGTTATTATATTTTGGTTTTTTTTGGCGGAGTTTTTAGTACTATCCTAACTTCTTGTTATAGAGGCATTTCCCCCCTAGTCTCATAGGCATGATTCCCTATAGGATCAAATGTTTACAACTTTCATTGGAATTACGTGTATTCATCTGTTATAAAAACCAGGCTCATTTTACATGGTTTTTGTAACTTAAGGATGTGTCTTTCTCTAGGAGTAGCCAAGGATTCCCTTATACTTGAGTTCAGTTCAGGCTGCAGGCATTCTTTGTTCTAGTCCTGGCAATTCCCATTTCTGGATAAAATATTAGTGCCTGTGCTCCCAGTTCAAGGCTGGTTATTCATATATTACATTTGTCTCTTTCTTTAATGTCTGTCCTGGGACTAATAATTTCCAAATTGGCTTCATTATCTTACACAACACTTTGATGAAGGAATTAGACCAGCTGTGAAGAAGCTGTAGCTTAACAGCCATTCCAACTCTCAATACTAACTTCTCTCTTTGGTATATTCTCACTGCCTTTGTTTCGGTTCTCTATTTCAGTTCTAGATCTTCTTCCTCTGATGCAAGACAAGGTTAGTAAAGACTCTAGCAACAACAAGTTTCATATTGTAATTCTGTAGTTTGTTGTAATTGTTCAGTCAGCTTGATAAACCACTGTGGGGTTTGTTTGTTTTTTTGTTCCCCCCACCCTAAGTTGTGAACTTCTGTTTGGAACAGAGCAGGGAATGGAGCAGGTAAATTCCTTGTCCCTGGGAAGACAGAATGATACAGACCGGCTCATCATCTTGACCGTATCTGTACTGTTTCTGAGGGTGCTCTAAAGACATCTTAAGAATGTCTCAGTGTACGTCAGCTTACTGCTGGCCCTGCTGCCAGACTTCTAAGCCACTTGCAGAGTTCTCAAAGTGCATCCACTCAGTGTACAGCATGGAATCTCTCATAGGCCTTTGTGGGATGGCTACAAAGGCCCTTCCGTCTTGCCTTATACCATATTCACCTGCTCCGTAAGACCTTCTGTATAACCTAAAAAAGGGGTTCTCAGCCTGATGACAATAAATCACAGTCTTGCTGTACCAGTACCTGGTAGAGGTAACCAGTTTAGGGGATCAGTTAGGAGAAAGATGAGAGGGATGAGGAGGTCCCCTTTAAAGGTCTGAACAAGGAGAATGGTGAGGACAGTGACAATAGGGGCAGCAACATCATCATGACTCTACTATCAGCATGGTAACAGAACCAGCCAGGCAGTCACCCATTCACCCCAGCACTACCAGGGACTGCCTGCTCCTAGGAGAGATGACATCCCTAGAAGATCTCCAGGCAGGACAGAAGTAGTAATTAATGCATGTAGATGATCCACAAATAATGGCAACAGCTCAGCAGAAACGCAGCCCCTCACAGGAACCTGAGGGATAGACCAGGCCCTCCAGTTCTCCTTAGCATCCCTCAAGAGTGAAGCACCTTGTCAGACTCTGGCCAAGGCTGAACACAGATGGCTTTCCTAGAGAGAAGAAACATTGGCAAAATCCAGATCCAGGCTTGGCTTGTAGAGGCAGATGTAAAATAAACATGCCTCTCTAGCCTGTGGAGATGGCCAGATAAATATAGAAAACAATACAAAAATTCAGGACCTGTAACCCTACTGTCTTCAGACCTTCCCCATGAATTCAGTAAAGCAATCTTTACCATATTGTGTAACAAAAGAAATACGAGACCTCCCATGCTACAAATGAAAATAAAAATCATGAGATGGTTTGGGTTGGAAGGGACCTTTTAAAGATCATCTAGTCCAACTCCCCTGCAAAGAGCAGGGACATCTCCCCATCCAACCTGACCTGGAGCACTTCCAGGGAAAGGGCATCCAAAACTCTGGCCAATTGTGTCTCACCACCCTCATCATAAAAAATTTCTTCCTTATATATCCAATCTAAATCTACCTTCTTTCAGTTTAAAACTGTTACCCCTTGTCCTGTCATTACAGGCCCTGGTAAAAAGTGTCTTTCTTATAAGCCCCCTTTATATATTGAAAGGCTGCAATGAGGTCTCCTCAGGACCCTCTCTTCTCCAGGCCTAACAGCCCAAGCTCTCTCAGCCTTTTTTCATAGAAGAGGTGTTCCAGTCCTCTGACCATTTTCATGACCCTCTTCTGGACCTGCTCTAACAGGTCCATGCCTGTCTTGTGCTGAGGACCGCAGAGCTGGATGCAGTACTCCAGGTGGCGTCTCAAGAGCAGAGTGGAAGGGGAGAATCACCTCCCCTGAGGAAGCCCAGGGCTGCAGGCTTGTATAGATCCACAAAGCCTCCTCTGCCCTGGGTACAGCTCATCAGCGGCCAAACTGAAGGCACTGGCCCAGCCTGCCTCCTGTAGAACCATTCCTCTCTCTGCGCCCTCCAGCTTGGGACCCTCCACACCTCAGGATCTCACCAGCGGAGTCACACAGGCGGCCCAGCCAGCTGCAGTGCATCCGTCCACACTGCAGTTTATGGTCAGATATAACCAGGGCCACAGGTGGAGGCTGCACAGTCCACCCCCGTGCCACAGGTTTGTAGCACTGCTTGTTCTCTGCCTACTTAGGCTGCTGAGGGAGTCTTTCACATTTATCATCTGTACTAAAGTACTTGCTTCAGCGTTTTTCTTTCAAGAAGCTTTTGTTTTTGGCATGCTGGAAGATGAGGCACACCCCAGCACGTACGCCCCTTACTGCTCTATCTTCTGGCAAAGGTGCTGCTGCTGGGGGGGCCTGTCTTAGTCTTGACCCTCAGTCCACAGTGATCACGCAGAGGCTGGATACCACAAACAAGTCAATCTCAGAAGCACTGACCAGTGTCGTCTAACCAGGCAGCGAGCAGTCTGGGTTGGGAGCTTGTGAAAAGCCACTTGCTTTGAAGCGCAGGCTGCAGTGCAGCGCAGGAAACCATTGTTTTGCAAGGGTGGCCTGTGGTTAAGTCACAAGCCACGTGTTCAGCTCTACCGAGTGTAAAATTCAGGTATATGCCCAACACTCACCCTTCTACTTTTCACATAGCCAGTACCTTAAAATAAGGCCCCGTACTCTGTTCTGGGGATCGTGCGCCTGTGTCTCCCCCTCCTCCCCCCAACCTGACATTGGGCTAGACACAGGCACAGATATTCAGTAGTGTTATGTGTCAGGCCGGTAGTGACGGACTGATACCGGGTTGCAGTAGATGGCTACCCAGAAGCCAAAAAGCCCAATGCCACCAGATAAAAAGTGCTACTCCTTAGAGAACCAATCGCATCTGCATGCGGGGTGGAACAAATCATGGCTGAATACGAATGGCACATGCATCCCTCCCATTACAATGCCAAGAAATTTCTTGAGCTTCCCAAGACATTCTTTCCCCCTACCCAGCTGCACAACTGGTGTAATATTCAAGTCGTACAGAGAACCTTACTTCTGGGAGGATAATAAAACTTTGAAGTTTTGCATTTTTAAAATGTACATAGCTATGGTTGTGTATATGTGTAAGTCATAATTCACAGTTTCCAAAGCAGACTCCATTTCCCCCATCCTTCTACTTATTCTGCCAGAACTGATGGTGCAGCTGAGCATGACACCCTACACCAACTCTTATCGCACAGACCCAAAAAGACAGCATTCCTTCCAGGGAGGACATTCCACACAGAAAGGCTCCTATTAGAAATGGCAGAAGGAACAAATTAAAATTAAGGTCAAGTTAGGAGAATTAGATGCCCCAATCTTCCATTCTGCTTCTAATCCTCCTGCTCTTTTCTTTTAATTGACGTATAAAAGACAGCAATAGCACATGGGAGCTATTCCCTTTCAGCTTTGTTCTCCTACTCCAGTACAGGCGTACACAATCTCCACACGCTATCTCAATTTAATCTTCCCCCTTACCTTCTTCTTTTCACATCTCCCTGGTACCTCTTCATAAACAAAGCAAGCAGGACCTCATGTGCTGAGAGGCAGGGAAAGAAGAAAAGAGGAACCTTTGCAATAGCAGGGCTAGGGAGCAGTGGGTAAGGTTCCTGCTTAATTTGTCTTCTCAGCTGTTGCCACATTGAAACTTACCACAGAAACCTCAGAGACCCGGGTGCATGCTTTTTTCTGTGATGTGCTGGCACTATTTCATACTCTGGTCTCACAGACTTGTACCACACACCTATTATTCCAGGTCTCAGGCAGCTGGGGACTTCCTCAGGTACTGAGGAAGCAGAGGAAAAGGAACAAGGGAACATCTGCTATTGGTAAGTACTTCAGATTCGGACTATGTCAAAAGCTGAAGTTGTAATTTTAATTCCTTAATAACAGAACCTTGTTTTCATGCCTCCCTCTTACAGATGGTCTTGAAACCCCTCCCCATCTCAGTTCTAAATGATATAGCATAAGTTGGACTTGGAACTCTCAAAATACTTCCAGGGACAAAAATAAGATGACAAACCCCCAAATTTTAAGAGACTGGTAATGTTGCTGTCAGATTTCATGAACAAAAAGTTTCTTTAATCAGAAAAAAACAGATTAATAGACGTTTCTGCCACAAGGTCAGGTAGAAAGGGACTGGTGATCAATCTGTCTCACTGTCTTAGGAAGTTCTGCTTTCCTTTTAAGAATCAGTTCAGATTTACAACATGCCAAATGTACTGTTTTAGCACACTTAACATGCATGAAAAGAGTTTAAAATACTATATATTTTAAGCCTTTAATTTGTACTTAGCTTTTCTTTTCACAAGGAAAGGACAGTAAGAGTTGGTATATGCAGAAATTTCATGCAATGTGACAAAGCTGATTGCACTGAAGTCAATATTGA
This sequence comes from Sagittarius serpentarius, assembly GCA_034782735.1. Taxonomy (NCBI): domain Eukaryota; kingdom Metazoa; phylum Chordata; class Aves; order Accipitriformes; family Sagittariidae; genus Sagittarius; species Sagittarius serpentarius. The sequence goes on from JAVKLA010000109.1 coordinate 6,945, forward strand.
GATTCCCTTTACAGTTATTACTACATTCAGTAGCCCCTAGGGTCCTATTTAGGACTATGGACTGCATTATTCAAGGCACCAAATAAACATGTATCAATAAAAACCTGTCTCATCTTTGGTTTAGTATAAGAGAAACGGAAACAGAAAAGTGGAGGGTGTGAACAAGCACTTTCTGCACAAACTATTAACCTGTCTTTTTAGCTTTCTACTCTAAAGGACTAGGATTTGATTAACTCCATACTCTGTTCATCAGTACTCTTCTTATTACTTCAAAATAAAGTTAAATTTTCTATGCCACACAGATGGACCTCAATATGAATGATTCAGATACTGCCTTTGATGCTGCACAGTCAAGAAAAACTGACATGACAGTGACAGAATGCAGGGACTACTCCTTTCCTTGTGTCCTCCAATGACAACTCTAAAGTCTACAACGTAAAAGCAGGCGTCCAGTGTTCTTTGCTTACCATCTTGGCTAACAAGGTAAGCTAGTATTTACTGGGGACAGAATGGCAAGTTTGTGCCTCTGAATAGTTTGATAAAATGGATCTATGCTTGGCAACTAGTCATTCTCCATGGGACACCAGAAGTAATTCTGTCAAAGAGGTTTCTTTACCCAAGAAGTACTGGGGCTGTTACAGCTACACTGATACCCAAAACAAGTACTGAAAATGCAGAAACCCCTTGTAGTAAAGTCAACTGGTAACCTCTGAATAACCCTCTTGGGCTCTGCAAGTGCAGACAACAGCACGCAATAAAATGGAAACTTCTGCTTTAAATTAGACATGCAGAGTTGTGGGCCAAGTCATGGCAGCATACAGTATGACAGGCTCTGAGAGTGGGTATGCACTGAACTAATTATGATTAGTTCAATGAGGCAACGGAAAAGTGCTGTATGTAGATATATTATCTTAGTATGTTCATCGTATTAAAAGGCAGTTTAGTACGCTTAGTATGTCTAACCTGGAATATGATGTATAGTCCCACAGCAAATAGCTCTTCAGCAAATTCACTGTGACTTTCTTGTTTATTTGGGCTGAAATCCCAAAGAAAAATCACTATTTCTGAAGCATTTGCCCCACGTTTGTCAGTCTCACCACATGCTTTCAGTACTTCTTGTTAACAGAAGAAGTTGCTTTGCAAATCTAAAGCTAGATAAAGTTGCATAGTATTATCAGATTACACACACACAAAAGAAACTAGAGTCCTCACAAAACAGGCCAGGATAATATTTGTAATATTTAATTAAAACAAAGTTTTGATTGAAATACATTTGCAGTCAACTTTTAGTTCATAAAGCTTTTAGTTCAACTGATAGGGGTTTTTTGGTCCTTTAAGGGTAAAGGTACTTTCCTTCCAAAATAAGATACTAGATCCAAGAGTGACTCTTACTAAAAGCAGAACTCTCTTTAGTCTGAGTTCTCAGATGTTTGGTCTTAAAAAACCTTACTTCTTAAATAATGCACTTCTAATGCTGCAAAAACCAATTAAGGTGGTAATTTTGCTATTTTACTCAGTCTTTCGTTGAAGATTATTTTTTTCTGGTTGAAAGAAGTGTTTTTCAAGAGCGTTGACCAATTCATCTAGTTCCTTCTTCAGCTGCTCAACGTCACTGAGAAACAAAATCCAGAGAAATACAGAAAACAGTGTCACAGTGAAGAAGCTAAAAAGCACATTTTCAGTCTGAGGAATCTTTAAGTCTGCTGCCTTGTTTTACACAAACGTGCTAGAAGTATATACACTTAATTTCTTACGGTAATGCTTACTGATGTTCACTTCCAACTGATGTGCATGAAGGCACTTAAGACTATGGAGAAACATAAACCCACAATATAATCTAAAATAGAACAGCCAGTTTGAGTTCAGAAAATCTTCTATTACTAAATCTATGTGATTAGAAATGTAACTTTTATACTTGCATTAGTATTTTCAGATGAATTTTCATCTGTGAGAAAGCATTATTTTCATTATATAAGTTAATAATTGCTTATCTTTAAGACTATATGATTTCCAAGGCTATCAGTCAAGGATATAATTACTAAACATGAAAGGGTTTAAAATATATTAGAAGACTTTATATATAGTTACATAAGTTTAAAGCAACTATGTATGTAAAAAGAGAGTGAATATATCGACTTTCATTTAAGGCAGTATGTTTTTCTTGATACTGTTGTTACTGAATGTGCAACCAAGTTCAAAGAAATTTCAGTGACAACAAGAATGTGTCAACGAATTTTGCAGAATTGAAGCTTTATGCAAATACATTTGCTAAAATAATGACTGTAGTAACATGTTTTGATCATGGAGAGCCCCTTCCATGCCAAAGCAATACCAAAAAGCCACACAGCCCCTATTACACAGCATTTATGCTGGAAGTGACAATACCTGTTTCCAGGAGGTGCACAAAGTTCAGAATAATATTTGATCTTTGGTTCTGTCCCACTGGTTCTCATTGTGGCCACTCCTCCATTAGCAAAAGTGAACGTTATCATTTGGCTACTTTTACTAGTGGGAAGTATCTAGAGGTAGTAAGAATAGTTTTTTAGAAGTCTGGAAAGTGACTATATATAATGAATTCATGACAAAACCCATGACTTGATGTCATATAATATAACTAAAGGATCAGCTAAAATTAAGCTTTATTCTATTTTCTTCATCGTTGTGGTCTTAAGGCCACAAGAGGCAAATGACAGCCTTACCCTCAACCTAGAATCTGGTAGCAGTACATTACTGCTAGGTAGTTCATTTCAACTCTAGTCAACATTTCTACTGCAAATAGAAATTGCTCTGCGATGGCATTTCCCAGGAGGAAAAGAAACATGGACTGTGGAAAACTAAAGAACCCAAAGACACATCTCAGTAGACAGTTTAACTTACACTTACAAGAAATAAATGCAAGATTGCTGTAGCAAGACAGCAAGACCCTCCTACCTCCCTTTACAGACTGTCATCTTGGAGAGAAAAACACCACAAAAACCAAACAAAACACCCCAACCCTGCCCCAACCTTCATTTCCTCCCACCAGGGCAAAACAATCATCCCCAATGTAACTTATTTTAAGACTCAGGATGTAACATAATGTTTAGAATGTTTCTCCATAGAATTTTTTATATATGTGTGTATACATACTTATATGATTTATATATAGTTTTAAAAATATACTTACAGCCTTTTGGTCTGGCTGGCTGCTGTCATACCCAGTGGTTAGATCCCTTATTCCAGAAACTTTAAACCTACCACAAGATTTCGGGTATGTGTTTTTTCCATCAAAATTTCTAAGGTTGTCAAAAAGTTGTTGAATAACTTTAGGATCATGGCAGATGAAATATGAAGCTTTGGTAATATGGAAGCCATATCTGTGAAGACACAATATTAATGAATTGAAAGAGCAATGATGTTCTTAAGAGTTGTGCACCATACACAGTATACAACCTTCTACAAAGTAAGAATCTATACTCATGGTCACCTAAGTGTAGCACCAGTTCACCCCCTTACAATTTTAAAAAGGCCTCAACAGCTTAATAGTCCTATTTTACATACATACTTTAAAGAAACTTCTGTGCAGACACCTTTTCCTTTTACCGATTGAAATGCAAATGTTTACTGCTAAAGCAGAATAAAAAAAAAAAAAGATGTCATTATTGCCTTGAAGAGATCCAGCCACCACAGGAAGAGAACATACCACATCTAAATAGCTTCCTTGACTGGATTCCAGCTGACCTTTTCTGAGTAAAACAAATTCTAGACTGTTTTTTTCCAATCACACTTCAGAAGCTGCTCTCCCTAAAGCTGCTCTCCTTAGTGTTTCTACTAAACCAGACTGTTCTGAACATCATCTCTTTAGCTTATCTGTTTGCTGCCAGGTAATATGATGCAGAATCTGCATCAAAGACAAATGACCTGCTAACACTGACTTTTCAGAACGGCACATTGTGAAAAGCATACAAGCCTGGACTGGTTTAGCGAGGCTGTTTAATCTCTTACTAAAGATCAACACTTGATGAGTATTCTTGATGCCAGGGAAAATCTGAAGGGCAGAATCTTTCGTTAGTACTAGGATGGTCATGCTAGAAACCTGAAAGGTTCCTTAAATAATGTCGTGTTTATACCAAAATGGACATCTTGAAGGTCAGTAGTTGTTAAATTGGTCTTGAGAATCCAGTGAGGGAATTTACAAAACCTATCCTATATTTGAAAGAAGCCACGAGCCTTTTCCTGATCTGCATTTACTTCTTTGGAACAGATCCCCCTTCTATACCTCCAAAATATAGAGCAGAGTTTCTTCTGCATCAACAGCAACTCAGAAGACAAATTTCACAAAGAATAAAGCAGTAAGGAGTAGAAAACTGCAAGTCTATACTAGCCACAAGCAAACAAAACACACACACAAACACAAAACAACCCCCCAAAATAAAACAAGAACTCCCCCCCTCCAGTTGTAGTTATCAAGGCCAATTTAATAAGGCAGATTTGTATCCTTCCCTGTAACTGTAGCTTTCCTGCAAACACAGTGACGATGTCCAGTGCTGTCTTTGAGGTGCATCTACAGACTGCTTTTATGCTAAATAAGTTCTGACTTTCAGAGTCTTCTTCACTGGCTACGTACACAGTAGCACTGTGGCACATTTAAATTCCACTCAGTTAAATATTCTGTTTCTGAGGGCAACCTGAAGCAGGTGTTTACTGAATGAGTATTTAAAAAAAAAAAAAAAAAAAAAAAAAAAAAAAAGGAAGCACGAGGCAGAGAAGTATAATTCTTTGAATATACATTTCCAACCACTAGCAATTAAGAGAATTCTCACGTCAGATGCTGTATTTGCAGCTCTAGGCATGAATTCCTCTTCCATGCATTTATATTACTGTTTATTTCTGTCACGTACAATAGCTGATAAATTCCACTATTTATTTACGCATGTTAGCAAGTCTTTGCCACTTGATTCCTTCTTAAACAGTGGATGAAACACGTATGGCTAGTGCTGCATGCGAATGAGAGATCTGAGGATTGGAAAACAAGCAGCACCAAGGCTGGAGTTTTCTGTGGGTCTCTTTACAGGTCCCACCACTCCTTTTATTGTCTATGAGACATGAAGAGGTAGAGAGTATCTGCCAGCCTATGCTGCTCCCTCCTTTAAAACAAACAACCCAAAACCCCCATAAAAAGCACTCCCTGTCCCATGAAATCCAATAGTCATCTTTGCTATTGATTTCCGTAGGTCTTTGAACACAATAAATAAGAACAAAAGAAAAGCAGTGCCTCATATTAAAAGCTCTCAGAGGGAGATGCAGCTGTATATAGCCAATAGTTACAGCCAAACAGTCACAGCACTTCTGCACAATCAGCTCAAATCTCAGTATTCAGGAGCTGAAAGGACAACCAACATATACTATCCATCAAAAAAAGACAGAATAATATAGTAAAAAGCCTAACTTTAGAGCCAACTAGAATTAATTTAATCACAAGTAGCCCTGCAAGCGGGACAGAAACAAGCTGGCTTCTATGAGTTGCCCAAATATGCCAGAGCTACTTAGACCCATTCTGTCATCAACCTTTTTGTACATCTGGCACATTTAAGCAGCAAGAGGCACTCTGATCTCTACAACACAGCAATACTGCTGGCCAAAGCCCAGGCCAATCTTCTATAAAAGGACTGAAGAGCAAAACTTCCCAAAAGGAAGAAACCTTTCAGACAAGCAAACAAAAATACCTCAAAAATCTAATTAACTAATAGGGAATTAGTAAGGTAATATTATTATTTCAAAAATACCTCAAAACAACACAAAACAAAGTCATAAATATGTTCATGCCCATGACACAGGAGTGCCTTCTAGAAGGTAACTATGAACACAATTCTCTGTTAATAACAACTTAATATATATAACAATATTAAACAATATATATAACACCACCACCATATAAATAACACAATTCTGTGTTAATAGTACAATAATCCAATTTTTATTTTTTCATATTTCTTCTTAATTCTTTATATACTATAGGTTGTATTGAGTCCCTATTAACCCCAGTATGTGAAATGGAGAAAATGGGAAAATTAGACAAACAACTGTAATTGAACTCACTCATCATAGACAGCTTTCAGCTGCTGAGACAAAGACAAATTCCTGGTTGCCAAAAAGCTAGCCATCTCCGCAGTTATAACAGCAGCACTGACACCATCTTTGTCCAGAACAGCAGGACAGCACATATATCCTAAACAAATAAAGTTATACATATTTGATATATTTTTATGGGGAAGTAAGATAAAATGGGGGCAAGGTAGGAAGTTAATCAAACCAACATCTTTTAAATGAGAAATGCATGTTACCATAGTACAGACATTTTAGAGTTAAACCAAAAGTGGAAAAAAATTATCTTTTAATCAGTGTTAATTTTCATAAGCAAGGTATTTAATGGAATTTCAAGATAGAGACAAATTTGTATTGTATCAGTGCCAGATGCTCCCGAGTACTTTTGGAGCTCTCATGAAAGAGAAATGCCACACTGCAGGAACAATGCAAGTATAGCACTTTGTCTCAAATGCGATTACCCTTACAGGTAGCATATGGTAACACTGATAATTACCCGTGAAGTTAGTCACATTTTCTCTGGTTTTCAGGTACTGAGATACTCAAGAAACAGCACTATAGCTTTACAACTTCCTTCTCACAAATTCATAATTTTATTCATGACTTTCCAGTTTACTAGTATAATTTGGGGGAGTTTTTACTTTACTTTATTTACATTTAAACATAGCTTAAAACTGTCAGCTGAACACACTCAACTTGAAGTCTGAAAAATGTGTTCGGTTTTGCGGTGTTTTGTTTTGTTTTTTTGTATAGCTCACGTAGAATTTGCAGTCCAAGTCTACATAGCCATGCTACTGAAGATACACACACGTAGCTCACATCATCGTACTCTGTGCTAAGCAGAGATACAAAGGATTAAAACTAGTAATATCAATCATCCACATAGATGATATTGATTACTCACTGCAAATACACCCATTGTGTTGAGGGCACCTTTACATTGCCATTTTTTGCAATAGTCCTACTTTCACTAATAGTCCTATTTTCACAGGATATTAGAACATAATATTCTGTTTCTTACCTATAGCCTCCTCAAATGCAAAAAGGACAGCTTTTCCCTGGTCCATGAGCTGTTTGGCACGGTTACCCATCCACTTGAAACCCGTCAGTGTTTCCTACAACAGTAAGGGAAAAAAAAACGCATTAAAAATAAAAGCAATGTTTTACAAAGGTATGACACTGTGTAGGTAAGCAAATAAAAGAACATGGAATACCATGTAACAGCTTACCTCAAAGTGAAAACCCTCCTTTAGTGCAATCGCTCTCAGGATTTTGGAAGAAACAGTACTGGACAACATGTAGACATCTTTAATGGCACACGTATCCCTATTGTGATTTTTCCAGCAGGTGAAGATCCACCAGCCTAAAAGAGCTCCCAGCTCATTTCCAGAAAACACCTTCCATTCACCGCTGCAGGGGGGCAGGCGGGGAGAAAAAAAAAAAAGTGTATGAATTCAAAGGATAATACTGGGGGGGTGGGCAGAATCTACTAGTTCCTCCATATATGAATACTAGCAAGTAAAACCACTGCATCCGAGTTCCAAGTAACAGTAACAAGATAGCATGTGTTAATTAAGAACAAAAAAAAATTCCTCCCCCAAAGAATTCTGAAGCAGTTACCTTCCTCCTCCATCATACATACCAGCTTTTGAGTTTATCCAAAGATGAAACAGTCATATTTCCAGCATATTTTAAGTAAAACAATAATATTCAGCAGACAAATTATAAAATCAATGATTAAGACAAGCACAGGGACACAAAAATACAATTCTCAAGTGATGAGTATTTTTAGTTGACTCAGTGACAAATACCTTTTATTTAATCACAAATACACCAATTGGTCATTGAGGAAGATTGGAAAAAAATCTCAAACAGGTAAAAAAAAAAAAAAAAGATTAACATTGACGTGTTGCTAGAACAAGAAAAACTGAAAGAAAAAGGGAAAGACAGATGTCAAAATTGCCCAAAAAATCCCAGTCAAAGAGGACAAAGACACTGCCAAACTGACAAAAAAAAAAAAAAAAATCAAGACCTACAGAAACAGTACCTGTTGTGAAAGAGAAGCAGACTCAGTCTCCTGCATTTATTGAGGCCAACAGGCACAAAGCAATGCACAGCGACAACTTAGTGTAAGAGAGCTGAGACAGTGTGCTCTAGCAGGAGTTTCTGTCAAAGAAGAAGTACAGATACTGTAGAAGCCTATATTAATATTCAAGTAGTGTATGAACAGCTACAGCAGAGGTCTGAGAGGAGGATGCAGGACTGAAAGTTAGGAGACAACTAAGACTGGCTAAACAATTAGCAAAGAGGTAGCAGAACGAGAGCACCATGCTCTCAGTGGTGATAAATACAGTAAGTTAACACCCCCTCTTCAAGTCTCTGATAGCTGTAAGTTTTTAGACAAAAAACATGAGTGATTTTGCATTCTTGTTTTAACGCATCATAACTAGCACAAACTGAAGCTTTTTATGCTTTTTTCCTCAATGCTGAATTGCCAACTGAGGCTGGCACAGGACAAAAACATTAAAATAAGGATATTCCAGCTAACGCTGCCCAAGATACAGCAGAGACTGCCAATTAACCCATGCTTCTTCTAAGGGCAGAGAAGCGTCCTTAGTTCACGCCATGAGGCTAATGAGTTAAAACACTGCCACCTTTGAAGCTGCTATAAGACCAAAAAAAGATTATCTGGTGAGCAAAATGGATATTTGCAGTGTGTCCTTTTACTGGGGCTTTGGAATTTGCGTAACTGATACAGGTTCAAATATCTGTGTCATCCACAATCAGTGAGGACATCTGGCAGGTGCCCATCCCATCCCTTGGGTACCAAAGACTGTTGCCATGATTTTATATCCTTCTTCTGGCTCTCATGCACAGGGAATTCATTTACACTATTTCTGCTCCTGGCCCAGCAGCAAAATTTTGTTCTGCTCCTCTCTGAGCTGAAAACCTTGAAGTTTACTTTTATTAAGGATTTATGGTTTCTAACTGGTCAGATTAGTTTCTGCTTTATCAGGGTATATAAAAGAGAAACATCACTATTTGTAGATATGATACCAAGCGCAGTACTTCAGCTTATTTTCATTCATCAAATATAACCACAATACAGAAATGCAAACAATTGTAGAAGTACAGGATACCAGGGGTCATGAAATAAGGGGATGACAATATTGGGTCAGAACTATAGGCTACACATTCCATACATACGAAAAATTTATGAGAAACCCCTGTTTGGGCAAGTTTACCTTTTGTGATCCCATTCTTTGACAGGATATACATAGGTAAGTAATGCATGTATAGGTGGTCCTTAAAGGAAAGAGTACAAATGACTATATTGAGAAGTACCAAATGTTCACAAAGCTTAAGGTGAAATGCAGGTATGTAACATTATGCATAGAAGTGGGGAACTGAGCAAGAGAGGCCCAAATCATCTAATAATTAGTAAAATGTCTGGTCTAATAGTATTTGAGAAAGAAGGAACTCATATTAAAGAACAGGGATGTTCCCTGTTCCTGAGATTATGAAGGAACTATAAAGGTTTTCCTGAATATTCAAGTTATTATTTAATAAACATAGTATGAAACAATGTTTATCAGTCTTCTGTGAAAAATTTCTAACTGAAAACCTACCTTTAAAAAGGTATAGCATAATCACAACAATTCATGTGCTTCTATGCACGCCTCAAGTACAGCAAGTGTCAAGTATTTATTCAGGCTTCTGTATAGTGTCTAATATTAATCATTATTTCACTTCGTGTCCCCAGTGTGTTCTGCTTCATACGGTCCTCTCACACTTCTGTGTGTTTTCAGTCCAAAAATGACTACTGTGACTATCTGATCTTCCTCGGCAACACAGGTAGCAAGAATCCCCCAAATGAGCCTAGCCTTTAAGTAAAAAATGCAAATGGTTTGCATTTCTTTATCACCATACCTCTCTTGTTTCTCTGCCACTGCAAGTCGATCAGCGTCAGGATCATTTGCTAAAATGATTTTTGCCCCATCTTTTTCAGCCAAAGCAAAAGACAATGTCTGGAAAAGTGGTAAGCAAGACCAGGTGAGTGTTAATACTCCCAAATAATGCTTTCACTTTCTTTATAGGTTTTAAATAATTTTCGCAATTTATTTAATCTCAAGCACCCCAAATCATGATGTGTCTCTACAAAAAATAAACTTCAGGCCTGGCAGCAGTAGACGGCACAGTCAGGATATTTAACTTCACCTACATCATTCCACTTCTGAGTAAAACGGTACCTAATTCAACCGGATCCTTCAGTAACAAGGTGTAGCAGAAATACTTGCAGCAGAAATTCTAACCACCTGTCAGGACTTCCCCTGCCCCTTCCCAGTGTCATATCAGAACAATTTAGTCCTTGTATTTCAGATGTAAGTTGTAAACATTTTCCAAAACCAACTGTGAAGATTTTTTAATTATTATTTTATTTTACTTTTTAGAAGGAACTGTATCACATTGTTCTATATGCAGGTGCTGCCCATTCTGTGAAAGCACAGAACAAAGTAGTTTAAAGTTATAGCTAATTACCTGACTGGTTCAAAAAGAGTTAAAAATTTCAATGACAGGATACCAGCTAACTCTTCACTAAATGTAAGGCTATGAAAACAGACACAAAATAGACCTTCAACCAATATTTATAGCCATGACTACTGGCAGGAAGGAAACACTGTTTGAAAGACACTGCAACTATTTAAAAAAAAAAAAAAAATAAAATCTATTTACCAGAACACATTTGCCTTCTTCAGGATTTGTATACTTCACTGTGGGAAATTCTGGATCAGGGTCCTTCTGCTCCGGAACGGCAAAAGGAGGGCTAAGGTCAAATGCCTTGAAGGCCAACTGCACAAATTTATGACCTACGCCATGCACAGAAGTATGAACAAATTTCAGGTTTGTTTCCTTGTTTATATTCCTGAAATAAAACAGATTAACAGTAAACTTGGATATGGAAGAATATTCTGCACAAAATTGACTACATTCGGAAACAGGTATGACTCAGTATTCTATATCACTGTTCAAATTATAAATTAAAGGAGGTCAGACTTTAAAGGTAAGGGCTTGAAAACTGGCTTAGCCTCATTTTTCACAAATATGAGTCACTCTTGATATCTAATGTCCTGGTATGTGCAAATCACTGGAATAAGAAAGATAGTACACTCTATGCACCCCAAAGGAGGCGAGTGGAAAACAAACACAGCTGACAAATGAGACTCTTCATCCCCAACTCTGGCATTTAAACTACCTCCAAAGACTGAACACAGTGAACCAACAGCAGCATGCTTCATTTGAACACCGACATTTTTATGAAGTACCTTACAGAAAGTATAGAACCTACCTAATGGCATGCAAATTCCTAAGGAGACATTTAACTCCTATTCTGAAAAAGCAGCATAATTCCTCACATAACCCCAACTTTCTAGTAATTCTGGCTTCATTTTTAGCAAGAGTAAGGACATGGTTACCGGTGGTTAAAATTTTGATGAAAATAAGACGATCTAACAGGTTGCTGCTCATCTAGTCCATAAACAGATTCTACTTGTTAATCACAAAGAAACATCCACTTGACTTCGTTGAGTAAAGTTTTTACTGAGCAAGTGACAGGAATAGGCTTGTGCAAGGCACCAGAGGTGACCAGGAGCACACAAAAGGCTAGAATGACAGAGCAAGACCTCCTTCTTCCAGAACTGGCTTAACAGCCTAGTTCAACTTCTCTCTTAGAAGCCCATTTTAAGGCTGTTGGACCATCAGTGTGTCAGCTCACCCCCAGCTGCACAAATAGCCCCAGTCTTCCTGTGATATTTGGTTGATGCGTGCTCATGCAAATACAGGGATACGATATAATTGGAAACTCATCGCTCACTTTGCTGGGTTAGACGTCTGCCAGACCAGCTTTATGAACCAGCTTACTACGCCACCACACAGCTGCCAGTGCTACCACAAAAGATGGCAAGGCTGCACAGAGAGAACTGGATCGTGGCAGGATGATCTTCCAGCCCTGACTTCCAGCAATTTAAACTGCCCCGCTGGCATACTAGATGGAAACTCCCGTATTCTTAATGGAGTTAACACCGGTTACCTGTGAAAGCACTGTTTCTGTATGTCTTTGAAATAATCCTTATTGACCGTGGCATATGGATCATGAAGTAGCAGGCTGCTGTCAATCAGCTTGTCATCCCAAGCCTGAGGCCACGGCTCTTGGTTCTCCTCAATAGCCTGAGAAATTCCTTTGTCATGAGGGGAAATGATTTGAGCACCATTTTCCCAGTAAACCTAAATAATCAATAAGGGTGAGTGAGTATTTGGGCATTAATATTGTAGGATGGCTTTGTTATTTTTTTGTTAGCTAAAGTGTACTACATTCGGTAGTGTTACAGTAAATTAGACTTAAGTAAACCCAGAGTATTCCCCTGTTCATATTCTCAAGTGTTTCCTCTCACATCCCTTTTTTGGTTTAGAAAAAAAGCTATTTATTTTTTTCAGAAGATATCAAAACCCATAATGAAACACAAAACAAGACCCAGCTCATTTATTGAGAAGATTCAAGTATCAGCCTGTCTGCCAGCCTTGGGATTGATAACTTGCCCATTCTATTTCATACACTTTTTTGCAGATTTTTAAGTACAATGATCATACATAGAAGAATTCTTAAGAGGAAAAAAGTGTGCAAAAGTGAAACGTTTACCACAAAAAAAAATTAAGGAGAAAGGCACAAAAACTTTGCAGCTGCCTACAGCAGCAGTGTTGCCACAACAGCAAGCACAAATTCAGTTAAGTTTCAAGATGTTCATTACTTGTAGTCTTCTTTTTGCTGATTGTTTACACATCCCGGAAGAGGCATACTTATTATTTTTTACTTTTGGACAGTTGTTTGCACACTTCCTTCTACTGATGGTTTACAGACCACAAGTTTGAGGAAAGACAATGAAGAGCATCTGGGCCCTGTACGTATGTACCCAAGTAATAAAACACTAAGAAATAACAAAGTTGATTAAAAAAATAATTGATAAAACATCCAAACAAGCTATCAAGATCAATACATGAAATATTAAAAAGAGCAATTTTAAACAGACATGAAGTTCTGGAGGGAGAGACAGCAAGAAATCATCCCTGCTAATGCCTTGTGTTTCTATTAAGACAACAAAACAGATCTCCCAATTTTCATTTTTGTATTTTGGAAACAGTCTGTATATGACTGGTCTGGCTATGGGATGATTGGCGGCTCAGCCATTTTTTTTTCTGTGGAAAGCAGATTTCTGTCACAGAAAAAAGTTCCACTGATAACTGTCACTTAGCAAAAGAAAAACATACTACAAGAAATTAATGAATTTATTCAAAATGTTTTGTACAAGCACCTCATAAGGTTTCACATATTTTTAATTCTCTGGGTTTGTAAAACGGAGGAGATTTTTAAATCATTAATTGGAAAAATGATTAATGCTTTTGGAAAGAGGTCAGTTCATATTTTAAAGTGTTCCAAAGTATGCAATGGTGTTAATTATCTTCCTGCTTTTTAGAGCTAAGATTTTAATTATGTTATAACATGCTACTAACTTTAAATGCATACATCTAGAAGAGATCAAACTATCAATTAATTTGGTCTATACCACGATAGGCACTATATACAATAGTATTAGTGTGTCTACATGGAAAAAATATTTGGAAAAAAAACAGAAAATAAATTGTATAGGAATACCTTGTAACCATTATCTTGTTTTGGATTATGGGAAGCCGTAACCATAATTCCAGCACAAAGCTTCAGGTGAGTTACTGTGTATGGCTGTAACGAGAAAGTTATGTGAAGTGGAATGTGAAAAATATTATATAATATTGATTCTCATACATATGCAATACTTCCATACTGCTGAACGAAAAGAAAGCCAAGATGCAATTCCTACACACTGACTCTCTAAAGCAGAAGCTAAGTAGTACCTGCTCCACTAGACTGCACACAGCACAACTTTAGCCCTTGCTTTTTCTTGTGCATTTTCCCATTTATATATTCTTAACGTGGATCCCTAGAGCAGTGTTTTTACAGAAGGAAACCGAACGCGTGTGCTGCCTACTGTAGAATGACCCGAGATACCTGAGGTCTTTAAGGGTGCAAAGTCTGTTGGGGTCATGACAGAAGTCCGCACAGGGTAGAGAATTATAACTGCAGCAGTCTCATCCATACTATCTTTTAAGAGCAGCCTGTGGAGCAACTACTCCATCGTGGTTCACAAGAGAATTAGTTTGGAGAGAGCTCTTATAAGTTAGTCCAAAACAGATGGAGTGAATTAAAAATAAAGCATTGTTTGTGACCACGTCCAGTTCCAGTTTACTCCTGGCTCTTTACTTAATAGTGAATGCCATCAACTGCAGTTCTTGCAACACTGCTTTAAGCTGCTCTATGAAGAATTTGACCTTAAGTCTACCAAAAATTGTATCACTACAAGAATGCTACATATAAAGTCTTCATCCTGCTACGTTCTGCTTGCAGCAGTCAGTGGAGCAACTGGTATGGGGATAAACTGTTGCTTTTAGTGCAAAGGTAGCAGTTTTCGTTACTGCTCTAGAGGGCTGACACCTAGTGATCCCATGGTGAAAATGCAGACGCATTCAACAACCCTCCTGGCATAACATTGCTGCACTCCCAACAACCTGCTATTTAAAAAGGCTACTTTGGATTCAATACCCCAGAAAGAAAAAAAAAAAAAAATCACGAAACTAAATGGGTGTATGTTTCCGACTTCAGACTCCACAGCAATCTACAAACCATGACCTGTCTTCTACAAGAAATCTGCCTGAAAGCAGGAATAGAATAGGAACACATCCCACTATCATTAATATTCCACTAAGCTTCTTCCTTCTCTTGCTGTGGATGTTGTAAACTAAATATAGCTAAATAAGCTTAAGACTAACTGCAGGCAGAGCTTAAGTTAAATGTGGTTTCTCTAGTTTTCCTTAATGTAAGTAATGCAAGATATCTGACAGAATTTGTGAGTATATAAACAGATACAATAGAGAAACCTACCACAAAAGGAGTTGGCGTTATATCAGAGAATAGATACACGGGAACTCCTTGACTGATGAAGATATTAGCAGCAAGTCTTGCAAATCTAAACAGGAAGAAAAGATGCCCACTAGTTTCCTAGAATTCACAGCTTCCCCCCTGCCCCCCACTCCAGTTTAAAAAACAAACAAACAAACCCCCACATAAATAACCCCCAAATTATTATACAGACCCAATTCAAATGTGTTGCCTCACTATTCCCAACAGATAAAGCATAACCCTAAGCACTGCTCTGGCATTAACGGAATATAAAAATACTATAAATCACTCACCTTAATTCACCCGACAGAAAGAGAAAATACTGTTGAAGCAGATAAAAAACCCATAATGGATCATGCAAGACATCTACAAAATACTTAAAACCTAACAAGTACCTTTTGCTACTACCTCCACTGGAAAGATGGGCACGAGCATCAAAACCAATCACAACTCCTCTCTTTTTCAGGTCACTGAAATTCTTCTCAAGGTATCTGCAAAATCCCTGAAGACAACAACAAATCCACTTCATTAACCCAATCTTGATATTTAATTTATAATTGCATTAAGGTGATTGCCAAGATATTGACGTCTTAGAAAGGTGAGTGCATGTAACATCTCACTGAACTGGACCGGGATTCAGTTGCCTCGGACCAATAAACACCAAGAAATACCAGAAACCTTCAAATCAATATAGTGATGCTGGACAGCATTTAAGTACTTTTCCAAAAATCAGAACCACCTCCAGAAAGAAAGAGTTAACACGATTAGTCTGAGTTGCAGATTTTGAGAAATGATTTAGCCATGTTAGGTCTCAGATGAGGAAGAGACAACTGGCCAATACTTCAGTTTAACTGAAATGAGTTTTTTAACTGAATAACTGAATCTCACCCTTAATAATGGCACATGTTTAGGACACGATATACCACCACTCCAGGCTGTAGTAATTTAAGGTTTTGGGTTTTTTTTAAGCTCTCCTCAAATAGCTCTATTTTAGGACCTATATATGTGTATATATAGCTTCAGTGTGTTTATGTAAATTTATGTCCAACATACACAAAGGTTAGCCAAATGCTGGCTACTTCTGGGGTTTTTTCTAGTTGTTGCATCAGGACTTACTGATCCACTTGAGCTTAACTGTAGCTGTGTTCAATTCAATTCAATTGCAAATCAAATATGGAAAATAACTTACTTTAATGGCTTAATAGTTCTCTCTGCTTATTTTCAGAGATCATCACTCAGCTAATAATTATGACTTAAATTACTTCTGAAAACTGGAGGAATAGTAGAAAACTTGTATTTCCATAGAATACCCTTTTGCTTGTCATAAATGAGGCTCTTCTGTTCATAAATACAACTAGTTAAGTGAGATAAAGTGCTGAACACAGTACCTGGGTTGTCTGGATAATAGTCAAGTCATTCATGTGGGAAATCCCTGCTCCCATGGCAGCTCTAAGCCCTGCTGTGCCAAACTCCATCCGCGAGCCAAAGTATTTCTGCAGTTCTCCAGCATTTCCTTCAGCAACCAGTTGCTTCACTATTGCAGAAGTTTTTGGATTCTGTAAATACAAAATTCAGATATTCTAGAAAAGGTTTTGTTTGTTTGTTCTTTTGTTTTTAATACCCTTAAGCTTCTTAACAGAACTGACTTTCTTTCCCACTCTCTGTACTGGGTTATTTCAACATCAAAACATCACACACCACTAACACCAGAACACTCCTGCCGCGTCTTCTTAATTTTAAGTCTCCTTCCGCGAACATGCTGCCTTGACAGCAGTGTGTGTGTGTGTGTATATATATATATATATATATGACATTTGGGGAAGTGAGAAGATTTCCAAGATGTCTATTTTAATATTTTCTGGTTTTAAAAACAAAACAAACAAAAAAGGCACCTTTACAGTTCAGAGAATTTTTGTCATCGTAACACAAGAACTACTCTAAACATACAAGTAAGTAGTTAAGCTGATGATTAAGAAATATTTGTTACTTCCATAGTGCTGTTAAAAAAAAAAAAAAAAAAAAAATAAAAATCAAACCTTGCCTCAAGACTGGCTAACACCAGAGGCAGCAGCAAAACAAAGACGACTGGTCAGAGAATGACAATTTGCAATATATTTGCAGGTAATGCTTGTAAAAATAAGCACAGCCCTCAGGATGAAAGCTTGGCAACTACAGCTGAATTCTTAAATAAAATGACTGTGCAGAGTGGCAACGGAAAGTCCGCATCAGACTGCTTGCAATAGTGAGGAGTTTCTAAGTCTCACTGCTTTTCTTAGTATACTGCTCATATCAACTCTTTATTGTTACTAACTCTCTTTGTTTCCAAATTTAGTAATTAGTCAAGTCCTGTATGCCCCAACATCTCAGTCTTAATAGCATGGGATTTGTGAAGTTTAGCATTTGGTTTCTTGAAAACAGATGAGCCAACAGAACAGATGGCACACTCCAGACACTAGGCAACAGGGCTATGTGGAGAGGCGGCAGACTCTGCAGGTTACTCACCGCATGATTACACACACTTTACACTGACGTACAAAGATTTTAATTTCCAAATGGACACAAGCTTTCATTTCTAGTCAAGCAAGTTACCTCATAGAAGTCACAGACTTCACTAATTTTTGGATGACCTAGGTATGCTTACAGCATCCTAGGCAAAACAAAAATAGGTATTTTCTGCAGTTCTGGAAAATGCTGGAGAACATGCAGAATAGTGGGCACATGAGTAAGCTTGCATACAAAGGTGTAAGCATTCTGCACACCACACGGAGACGAGGGTCTGGATGCCCTAATCATTGACCTGTGCACCTGCTGCTGCAGGACAAACACCATCATTTAAATAAATACTCAAAAAGCTCAAGAGCCTTTGGGGCTAATGAGAAAACTATATAATGCAGAATAACCTAAATAAGAAAGAAAGAAAAAAAAAAAATCAGGTTTCCTGGGTGCAATAAGCAATTAGGTACCCTAGAATTACTGATTTCCAGTTTAAGAATTACCAATTTACCAGACCAAGAACATTGTAACTGACACTTCCTTGCAGGAGGCCCAACATAATTCTGTATTATTGTAGTGTAATTATATTCTATAAGAATAAATATAATTCTGTGTCATTATAGAATAATACAGGTCAGCATAACTATTCTGAGTTTAGGCTGTTTAAAAATTGAACTGAACCTTTTACTGCAATACCAGGCCTATGTCCCATAGGTAAAGCCTGAATGACACCTTTTGCATCACGCTTTGTACACTGCCTCGTCCCCTTGGGGGGGGGGGGGGGGGGGGGGGGGGGGGGGGGGGGGGGGGGGGGGGGGGGGGGGGG
>JAVKLA010000110.1:0-17533 GCA_034782735.1 Sagittarius serpentarius
TGCCCCTCCAGCCTCCTTGCTGGCTGGGCAGGAGAAGCTGCAAAGCCCTTGAATTAGTCTAAACGCGACTGAGCGACAAGCGAAAGCGTCAGGGTGTTACCGACGTTCTTCTCAAGCTAAACCCAAAACACAGAGCTGTACCGGCTGCTAGGAAGACAATTAACTCTATCCCAGCCGACACGAGGACACCGCGGCAGGGGGGTTGGAACGAGATGATCTTCACGGTCTCTTCCGACCGAAACCGTTCTGGGATTCTGTGGTTGCGTTCGCTGAACGGCTGCAATCTCTGGAAAAATTTGTAACGGACGAGACTTGTGTTTGCGCAGGGTACTGTCCACACGTGCTGTGGAAGTTTGCAGTTCGCTTTGTTGCCTTGCCGAAGGATGTGCTGGATCTCTTTGGCTCTGGGGTGTCACTGAGGGTGTATTTCAGGCCTTGGTCACAGCTGTCAAACGGTGCGATGGGCCAATGAGAAGTGCAGGCAGAGCAGCCAGGAGATAGTTCTCCGCTGTATCTTTTCTTAACTGGCTAGGAAGTTAAAAAATTGTTGGAAGCAACAGGAACACACGGACGCTGCAAAATACTGCACGAAAGTAATAAAATATTGATCTTGTCCCACCGCTGTGTAGTGTTTACTTCTGTCCTCCAGATGATAGAGGCCAGTGGTCGTTTTGGAAGGAATGCTCTTTCCCTACCTGCGTTTCACTGCTTGCTTTTGAGGTTAGACATGCTCTTTTAATTTGTTAATTTAACGTCGGCAGTGATCCATGGACACCTGGATATAGCAAGGTGATACAATTCATGTTTTTTAAGTCTCGTATGTTCTGCGTAGTGACGCTGTCATGAAGTAATGCAGCAGAAACATAAGAACGTTACGCTGAATGATACGGCGGTCCTGTGTCTTCTTGCTGATGACGAGCAGATGAAATGTTCTGGGGGAAAATTAAAAAGGAAAAAAAATCACTCCAGAACGGGCAGTTGCAAAATGACAGAGGCTGAGTAGTCGAAACAAGCGTGAACATGTTTGATACGTTGCGGTATAGATGGCTGTTTTTAAACATAAGTAGGAAGTCTTGCTTATGGCAACTGTCTGATACAGAAAAATGTGAAGTTGTCTTAGGTTTATTTAAAAAAAAAAATAGCAAAGTTGGGTAGAATGAGTTTGAAGGATAACCAGCAAAAATACGAAAAAGGATTTTGATCTTGAATTTTAGGGTGGCTGCCTTTCAGTCTTACTGAGCGTAATCTTCTCTTCACGTTAAGTAGTTACGCGGGTTTGTTCAGATTTCCCTGGTTTTGTTTTTGTCTGTCGCGTTCTGAAATGATTATGTGTAATTAAAGGGAAAAAACAAATCCAAGGCCTTTACAGGGAACCTGTGATGATTTGCAGTGTTCGTATCTGGGGCAGTGTCCTAGTGCGGCTTCCGTGCCTACGTACCGCTCGCGCACTTTTCTGTTTTCCTTTATCTGTAGCGCTGCAAGAGACAAGTTACCTAGTTACTTGTGCCACTGTCCAAAAAAACCTGGCAGGCTTTTCAGATTTGTGATAGTCTCTGCCTGGGAATTTGGCACAGGAGCGTTCCCGTTGTTTGTTCCAACGCTGGTTACTTTTCTTTCTCGCTGCTGCAGTTGTTCTGTCTTCTCTCTTCTGTGTTCCTTGCAGTCTTGTCCAGCTTTGACTAATCCAAATGATTTGTATTATCTGCGTAGGTCATCACCTCATTTCTCAGGCTCTCTTCTAAATCATGACTAACGACTGTAAATAACTCTGGTCTTAGTGTCTTGGGGCACCTCCTTGTTAATCTTCAGCCATTACATTAATTGACCATTTGGTCCTAATCTCTCCCCTGCCCCTCCCTTCGTCCCTCTGTCTAACTTGCAGCCAAAGTGTATGTCTGTGCACAACTGCTTAATTCTCCTGGAAGGTCTAATGGGGCACTTGGAGGCTTTTTGGAAGTCCGAAGTAAGGTGTCATCACATGTGTCTGTATCTTCTGTTTCGATGAAATGCCAGTGTCGGGCATCATCTTCCACACTCTTGTCTGGGCTCATTGATGATTCATTGCGCTGCTGTGACCGCTGCTGATGGTTTTGCTCGTTCCTTTCACTGACTTGTTGGCTCTCTTGGAGTGGACGATTGAGGTGGGGCGAAAGAACTTGGGTAGAAATACATGTGGCAGGGGAAGAGGGAAAACGGGGAAAGAGCCCTTTCCTCAGCTTGCTTGCGCAGTATTTCTGTCAGCATGTCACGATGTCATCTTGGAAACAAAAGCAGAAGGTGGGAATTGATTTAAGGCATTCTCGACAGCGATAAAATCAAGAAATTTACCCTTTAAGGTTATGTCCGAGTAGGTCAGATTCTTTTCTGTCTCTCGCTCTCACCGTTTTGGTGTCAGGCGGGTTTTTAAAAAAATAGCTTTGCCCATTCTCTGCATTTTACGGTAGCTGTATATTTGGGAAATGGAATGATAAGTTTGGTTCTCCTTTCTTCTCTCCCTCAGCACCGATGTAATAGGCCATGTTTTAAAGGGTAGGATTGCAGGGTATCTGCATAAGTAAAAATAAATCTTCTTGGCATTTCAATTTTCCCCCTGGAAATCTTGTTTTGATGCTCCAGTGCTACGGAATTCTGGGAGCTGCTTTGGTTATTGCTGCCCTTATGAAAGCAGCTGTTCCATCAATGCTGTGGATTTTGTTACTTACCAAGAAGGTAGAGGAATACCGGCAATTGGGGCGATGATAGCCTGGCTACGCGGCTTGTTCAACTGACTATTCTTGATGAAGTAAATAAATTCCAGGGCAGTTGGGCGCTCCTGATGGTTGTGCAGCTCGGGGCTGTTAGTTATGTAAACGCTTACTCTCTGTGCCTACGAACCCCGTGTGACAGAACTGTTGAGAAGACCGGTGCGCTTTTCTTTGGCGAAGGCACCGCGACTGCTCTGTTTCAGTTGCCGTCTCGCTTGTGTGGTATTCCCGGTTTCCTGTCCTGTTCCTGAAGGTGGTGGTGGTGATGGAAGGAGGAGGAACAAGTGAAAAGAAACTGTGCGGAACAAAAAGCAGAGTTGACGACAAACGATTTTGAGGGAATTAAGGCGGAGACTAAATGCTATGCGTGGGGGGCCAGTATATCGCTTTCTCTGGTGTCATAGCTGTATTAAGTGAGTGCTTTGAGAAGCTCCTGGATGGGAGTGCCTGTGTCTCAGAAGACGGGAATTTGACCTGGGTGTTAATAGACCAGCCCAGGCAGTGTAGCTGGCAGGTGCGCTCTTGTAGGACCTTAAACAAGACCCGTCCCCTTGGGTGCCTCTTAGGCTAGCTTTTATGTGTCCTGCTTTTTAAGGCCATCGGTTGTTCAGGCAGGAATAGCCTCCGTACCACACACAGTACTTGATACCGTGACGTGGGCCCGTAGTTCAAGCTGGACCTGCCATTTTCCGTTGCTGTGTAGGGTGGGCTTCGGAAGCAGCCAAGTGCCATGCAGAAGGTTCCTCGGACCGAGGAGCGACTTTTCCTAGGCCTCAGGAAAACCGTACCTCTCATCGAAATGAGAAACGAACAACACGGAAGGTTTAAGGCACTCGAATGTCTGCACCTTTCCTCCCCGGCAGTTGAGCAGCGCAAGTCGCGGATACTCGGCCCGTGTGATGGTCAGGGCTGCGCTGCCCGTAGGGCTTAGGACCCATGTTTAGGTGACCCTATACTTAAAACGACAGATAGAATGTTCTCTCTCACGGCTTGGCGGCGGCGTGCTTCAGATGGGAGGGTCAGGATGGAGTTGATCCCGAAACGTGGGACTTGTCTGAATCTGCTTCCTTCACGCTGCTGCCTCCTGGTGAGCCACTAGATGCTTGTAGGTGTGTTGTAGATGGTTCTCGGTGGACAAAGTGTTACGCTAACTTTGCCTCTTCTGCTCTTGGGTCATTGTTAAGGTTGGTTTTGTTGGGTTTTTTTTTTGTTTTTTGTTTTTTGTTTTTTTTTTGTGGGGAAATGGTAGAGAGATGTGAAGATGGGAGACAGATGGATAAACAAAAAGACGGGATCAGATACTAGATGAGTTACAATTGTAGCCTTAATGCATGGACTGTCTTAATGCTGCAATATTAGCACAGCATCAGAGTCCCTCTACATCTGCCCCCCTTCCTCCGACTGTACCGATTTATATGAAAATTAAGATTACAAATTAAAACCAGGCTATCCTGGAGTTTTCCAGTTCATCAGCCATCCAATAAAAATGATGTCGAGCCTGTATGCATAATTCCCAGAAGATTACTTTGTCCTTACAGCTAAGCTCTGTCCCTGATATAAAAGATCTCTATCCAGTTTTATTGAAATAAAGAACTAACATCATAATCCCAATATTGAGGTATAATCTTCATTATCTCCTGACCCTCTTGAGATTTTTTTTTTTTTTTATTCTACCACCCCCATTCTACTCTGCTTCAGATTTATTTCATTTATAATCCCTATGTGTTTACCTTTATTCAGATAGGATTATAAACCAAATAAATAAAAAAACCTCCCCCCTGCCCGAACATACCCTAACATACAACAAATAACCGCCAGCTCAGGAATCATTCTCCCATGTGTGTGTTAGGCTGAGCTAGTCAGTACACTGGGCTCGATTCTTGCTCGCTCTACAGTTGCTGTTACGCCCCAGCAGCGCTGCCCAGGAGCCCTAGGACAACGGAGCGTGTCTCCTGAACAGCATTAGGGCTGCCCCCCTGTCTGCCTTTGTTGGCGCTTTGCTCCCCTGCGCGCGCAGGCACGCCGTAAAGGGGACCCGGTATAAATGTCGATGGAGCTGCAGACGGGTAGGCTGGCACGTGTTGGTAGGCTGCTCCTGCCGAGTGTACCTCCTCTACTCGGCTTTCTAGCACTTGCATTTTATTTCTACGCTGAGTGCGACTCAAAGACGAAGAATTAAGAGTCGGCTGATGTCTTTTCGGTGGTCTGGCCAAAAACTCCGTTCGCGTGAATACCATGAATGGCGCTTTTTGCCAGAACCTTAAAGGCCGTGGGCTTTGCCTTGGGCTGTTAACTTTCTTAGTGGTCGGTAAATAATGGTCTGAATGCCGTCTCAGGCTATCGCTTGCTTGCTTTTTCTGTGTGCGGAGCAGCGTTTCTGTGCTGTAGGAAAGGGGAAGTGGTGAAGGAAGGAGCCCTATACCTGCCGCCTTTTATCGCTCACATACGGGGAAGCTGTTGCTGTGTAATGACGTAGTCAAGCGCCTTTCACGACATCGGAGAGCGAACGCAAAATCCTGCCGTGTCGAAAAGAAAGGTGCGGGCTTTGGGAGGCTGAATTCAGTAGTGGTGACCGAGTCTTAAGGAAACCTATTTGCTGTTTAAAAGAATCACTGGAATGTTCACTTTCCATGGGGAAGAGAGGAACCGCCGAAATACCAAGTGCAAGTAGGAAAAGTGTCGGTTTGGTGGCGGGGTCTTTCTATTGTTATTTTTATTGCCCCTTTCTGGTTTCTGAGAGAAGAAAGGGTGATTTTTGTGTCAGAGAGGATCTGGCTCTGAGCGTGCCGAGTTGCCGCCTAGTAACGGTTGGAGAAGTCCTAGCGTGGCTTGCATGGGGTTGCCTGAATGTTTAAGCAGAGATTTTCTTCAGAACCATGCAAGGGTATTAGACGTGCAAGCCCGCTTAAGTAGCGAAGCGCCGTAGGCATCCTCTGCAAGGCTAAGGAGGAACAGGCCGTGCTTCCTTTTGCTTCTCAGAAAACCTGTAGAGCTCCAAGTAACCAAGGCTCTTTCGCGGAGCATACCGGTTTCCTTCAACACGTTTTTGCACGGTTAACACACGGGGCAGGAAGTCCTGGTTCGATAAAAGTCGGTGAGAAAGCACCTACTGATGTCGCTGGCGCTAGGATTGTTCGAGGGAGTTTTAAACACATGGGTATGTGCATTGTACAGCTTCGTGGCAAGTTGGAACTGTCGGAGGCGTTTTGGTGGTGTTGCTTTAGGCGCTTAACGAGTAGTAGTAACCTGGCGAAGGATTGCGTAGAGTGGCGGTATGAGTGTGGTTTGGTACGGGAAAATGAGGTACAGTCCCTGGCTAGGCCAGTGGCTTTTCTGGTGGCCTTGGTGTCTCCCCGATTTATTTATTTTTATTTTTTTTTTTTTTTTTTTTTTCCCCAGTGTGTC
Source organism: Sagittarius serpentarius (assembly GCA_034782735.1). NCBI lineage: Eukaryota > Metazoa > Chordata > Aves > Accipitriformes > Sagittariidae > Sagittarius > Sagittarius serpentarius. Next base: position 6,150 of record JAVKLA010000110.1, read on the forward strand.
TGAAATGAGGTTGGAAATCGGGAGCGTTCAGGGAGAAGAACTTGCAGAATCCGAGGGGAAAATTGCAGTGAAGTAGGCATATGTGACATATGGGGAGAGAGTTTAGTTTGCTTCGGAGAGGTATCGTGTTGCATTGCTAAAATTATGATGATTCCTGTCTTGGAGTACAGTAAGCACGTACTTAAGAAGAAATCACCCAGGTAAGCTGAGGTTATTCTTTCTGTGTCTCCATCTGCTAAGCTGATAACATGGAGACATATTGATGAGGGCTCAAGGAAAACATGAAATATTTCATCAGTAAGATTATACCCCACAGAGACAGATGTTGGGAAGCTGTAACATTTAAAAATAAAGAGATAAACACATGCTTGCAGGAGGGATGGAAAGATTATTTTTTGTTTTTTCTTTTTTTTTTTTTTTTTTTTTTTTACTGCATGGGCTGGGTGGGAGGAGGGAAGGGAGAACAAGGAGCTGGAAGAGGAGGAAAGAGGCTGTACTAGAACACAAAAGGAGGAGTTATTACCTGAAGGCAGACTGAGGGGGTAAATCCTGGTGCTTTAGGATAAGCAGCTTTATGGGAGTCAGGGAGGAAAGTGAGCTTAGCCAGCTTTCTAACCTGTGTCTCTTCTTACACGTACCAGCTGTGCTGCTGCGTATAGCAGACTGTATTTTATCCTTTATTTGTAAAGCTTTACTTCTGAAGTAGTCAGACGTGGGAGGTAGGTGTTGCTTGACTTGAGGGTGTGTAAAGGAACAGGAGGCCTACCATCTGGAAGACCTTTTCCGCGCTACGGGTAGTTTGTGCGTCTGTGTTACATTTTTGCATGTAGGTATCTATCAGGCGTGTCTTTTGACTTGCTTATTGCTGCTGCGGCGTGTGACGTGCGCTGCCGCTTTTCTCCGTCAGGAGGGTTTCATTTAACTGCAGTTACGTTAACCGTGGCATTGTGCTGCTCTTCGGTAGCTGTCCCTGAGCCTTGCTCTAATGCTGACTCTCAAGTGGTAACAAGCTCCGCAGAGTTGTCCTTTGAGCAAGCTCTGTTCTATCCATGCAAGCGATTTGACAGCAGATGTAAGCATTTTAACCCATCCGCTGGGCCATCAGGCCGTAATCAGCTTGTAGAGAGGTGTTTTTCATTTCTTGGCAGGTTTGGGGGGGCGGGGGTGGATAATAAATTGGAAGTTTTCACCAGAAATGCTTCAGAAGAACTGGGTATCATTGAGCTTGGGTACGTAGCGGCTGGGGAGGAAGAGAAAGTCTCCACTTGTTTCTCTTACGGACGTGAGAGCCTGTCGCTGGGTGCTGTCTCTAGCAAAAGTTCCAGTACCTTGCAAGCTTGGCGCCGAAGGAGGAAGCTGCTAGCGAAGCTTCGTGACTCTGCAGGTCACTGTCGTGGCTCAGGTACTCGCACCGATAGAGAGTGCCCAGGCGATCCTCCGGCGGTACAGCTTCATTCAGGCTCCCTGTCTGGCAGTTACCCAGTGATCCCACTTGAAAGGGGATCTCTGGTAATGGGAGTTGTCGGGGCGGCGGGGAGGAGGAAAAAAAACCAACGTCAGTCTGACACCCCTTGGGGTGGGCAGAGGAAACTTCTCGGGCATGGATGCAGTGGTACGGGCTAGGAGGCGGGCACCCAGACCCCTGGTTCATCCTGTTGTGAAGCGGGACGTGCTCTGGCATCTGAAGCGGGGTGGGGGGAGGCGGGGGAAGCTAAGTTCTTTGGAACGCTTGTAGTGATACTTGTTCCCTCTGGCTCTGGGTCCAACAGATACTTCGGTGGCCTCAGCACATGGAATTGCTCAGACGTAGACGTGCACTCGTATCCGCATGAGGTGCAGAGAAGGGGAAAGCAAATTTCTAGTAATGGACGAATCGGTACATGACCTGCCATCCAAAGTTAGGCCTTGAAAATTAACTCCTGTTTGCTGCAGTCCTGCTTAATCTCGTTCTTTGTCAAGTTAGCTTCTGCTTTCAGTTCGTGTTAGTTTATGGCCTCCTTTTCCTTATTATCCCTCTAGATTATTCTGTGACCTTTGTTACATATTGGCGTAGTCTGTATTTTCTTCTTTAGTCCCCACCTCTTGCTTTTCTTCGATCTAATCCTACCTCTGACTTAGTTCTAGTGCTACACAGTAGCTTTTAGCCTTACGGGTTCGTTAGTACCTCCTTGCAGTGCTACAGGGTCTGGCGCGATTTGTTAGAGCGCTGACCCCGTCAAGGTATCATCTCCCTTTTCCTTCTTGTTTTCTCTTGCCGCTGAGCTGTACTACCCTGAGATCTCCTTTGCTGCCCCGTTTGCAAAGTACAGCTTGCTTTTCTCGCCCAGGAGGGCCTGGACTGAGGGGCAGTTGACTCGCAAGCACCCCCCTGGTTCAGCATTTCCTGTGGATGTCTGACAGGTGCACGCAGTTCCTGGAGCCGGAAAACGGCACTGACTCGGCTTCTCAGGTTATTTTGGTGGAAGAGTCAGTATAGGGCTCATCAAGGAAGGGATGTGCCTTCCTCTTTCCCAGGTGGGTTCTGTGGGAAGTAGATGAGTCGTTTATAGCGGCGAGACTTAAAGCTCAGCAAGGCGATGGTGAAGTCGTTCCGTTTGAGGTGGGGAGGACAGGGCTGTTTGTTTCGGGGCTTGTCCCGATGATCCTTTGGTTCATCGAGGGGAGCGCGAGAGAGTTTTCCGTACCTCTTGGCGAAGTGCAGAGAGCTCGAGTGACTCGCCACCAAGGGGGGGTTACTTTTTAACTTTCTCACTTTGATAATGTGATGGATGACGGTGCCAGGGACATTCTGAACGCTGTATAACCTCTCAGGTTTCCTAAAGGTGACATACATCATGTGTAAATGTTGCCATCTGCAGAGTGCTTCTTCATGAAGAATTTCTAACTCTGCCTTAAGCGGGAAGCTGGAGTGACAAAGTGATGGTGTCACTTTGCAACTGGCCCTTGAAAGATGGTCCGTTCACTTCAGTAGCCATCTGGATAGTCCTGCGTGCCTGGTGGAATATTTGTTGTGTTAGGCTGAAACAGAGAAAAAAACATTGGCGGTTTTTGTGCGCCGAGATTCGCGGTGAGTTTAAGAGCCTTCTGAGAAGTTGTTTCCTTTTGCGCAGAAGGAAGGTAAGTTTTGAGCCGGAGCGCAGGCTGGAGGTGTAGCGTTGGTGGAAGCCTTATGAAATTTAAGCGCTGAAAAGATTAGTCGATAAGGATTTCCTTCCTCCTCAGCGTGAGGATCAGCCTTATGTTTGCCTGCGATTCATCAATTTACATCGCAGGTGGAAGTAGCAAATTACATACTCGGTTACTAGCAGGAGTGGCTTAAAGAGACAGAGACATTAGAAATAGGTGTTTGAAAAACTAAATTCTGAAGTCGTGCGAGGTCAACGGCCAGATGTTGATATGAGGGGTGTACGAGCAGCAGTTGGCGGTAGATTCTCACCTTAATGATGATTGTATTGATCTTCTAGTAACTCTTGCTTGGCCAGTTCATCAGCCCCTGCTGGCCTTAGCCTTGCTACGTGAGGCTCCTTGAGAGGGGCGGGAGGAGTGCGGAGGTGGCTCTGTGTCACTGAGGTTGCTCTGACTTGCGCTAGGATTCCAAGCTAGCCCTTTGTGCCGAAGGAGTTTTCACCAAAGTGAACTGTGTGCGTTTGGGGTATGATAAAAGGCCAAGGATACTGCGGGTGCAGTAAGAAACGGTAGAGGTGGCTAATCCAAAAGGGAAAGACCCAAAAAAGAGCGGGAGACTTGGATTATCTTCTGAGGTTTCACGTGGGCTCGACATGTTAGGCGTGTGATCTTCCTGTGCCTCCGCGGTGTCCAAATCACTTGAATGCTTACGAAGGCTTTGCTTGGATCCTGACTCTCAGAGAAATATTTACTTCTCAGGTCAGGTAGGGCTACCAGCGTCTGAGCGGATTACGTGCCTACTTGCTGTCAAGTGAGAGGGAGTCAGGTAAATAATCTGCTTTGAAAGTCTTGCTAGAGAATGCTTGTCCATAGGTGCCCTTGTATTAATCGGGCGTCTGGTCTCTTCTGTAATTGGCTTCTATTGGGGCTAGCATTTACTCAGAACGGGCTGAAAAAATAGCAGGAGGGAAGATGCTGACGCTGGCAAGCGACGCTGCTGTTTTTGTGCGGCCAGGCCACAGCGCTCTCGCTCTCTTCACGCAGTCTTTCTGTACTAAATGGCTCCAAAGCTACTGCCTGTTTTTGTACGGAAACCGTTTAAAAGGTTTGGAAAAGTGCTGAAATTGCACTATACTTCTTGATAGCAAGTTCCCTTAGGTGGGGGTTTTTTTGTGTTGTTTCATTTCTCTTAAAGGCAGGGAAGCATTGTGCTAGGCAAAGTAAAGAAGATGGCAAAGTGGGACGAGTGAGGAAAGAGGGCTTGAGTACCCTTAGGGGCGGGAATGCCCGTCGTAAGAGACGAGGCTGGAAAGACTAGCTTGGTTAGACTTGTGTGATGGCGTCTGTCTAGGGATACGGCAGGGAGACAAGCTGCTTAGGCTGAGAGACGAAATGGGCGCACAGAGAAATGTACGTAAACAGACCATGGAGAAAAACACTGGCAATCAGAAGATGGGCTCTGATGTGAAGAGGTTTCCAATTTCAAAACGATCTGCCGGTAGGAGATGTAAGGATGAAGAAAACGTATCTAGTATTAAGTTCTTTGAAGAGGTTAGACGCTGGGTAGCAAGGTTCAGTTAGGCCTCTCTGATAGCCTTGGCCGTGATACGGGAGGCTTCTTTGTGTCCTTTCTCATTATTAAGTTGCCCAGGGAGTTTGTCCTCGTGGGTTCGCTCTTTGAACGGGATGGCTAGTAGCGCTGTACTCTGGTGAACCTCTTCAGGGGAACAGAAGGCAAGACCGGACAGCTGTTCTTGGTTCTGCAAATACCGTCTCGCGGACGACTCTTCCAGAACCATACGTGCCCATCCCCCCAGCGATGCTAAAAGTACTGCAGTTGTTTTTGAAACGTACAGTTTCTGGCACATCTAGGGTGAGGTTATAGCTGGAAATTACCCAGGTTGTCAGTTTGCAACTTAGTTGCGCGTTGCATTACATGATTCGCCTTATAATTAGTTGTCTGGTGAAATTAAGAGCGCTCTATTTCAGTGAGTGCTCATGTGAACATCTAGCAACTCGAGTGTTCAGACGACGACTCCGAGAGCAGGGGAAAGCGGGAGCTAGCCCTGGCGGCGCACCTGGCCCAGCGGCCTGGCCGTGGGTGCCCGGCACTGCTGCGCGGCGGTGGCCTTGCTGTTGGCTGCGCTGGCTGCGCGCTTCCGGTCTCGGACAAGTCGGCAGCTTGTTGGCGTGGTAACTTTCAACGGACCCGGCCGCGTTATTCAGCTCAGCTGGATCGGCTGAGTATTTTGACACCTCTCTCGTGGGCGAAAGCTACTTTAATCATTAAGATCAGTTTCTCAGCCGAGAATACCAAATAGCTCAGTGTGCATGTAGCATTGCAAAATGTGCTTGTCTCCTTTCTTGACTGTTTATGCCCACCTTCCTCTTGCTGCCTTGTTTTTATCTCTCTCCAAGCAAATCTGGATGATTGCTTTCAAACTGAAGAACCGCTGGCCGTAATGACTGCGTATCCCTGTCTTAGCTGATGTCTGTTGGCGCTTAAGTGCTTCTAATAGCTATTCCAAAGTGGGTGACCAGGCAGCTTTATTTGCTGAGTCTCAGTTTTCCCAGCTGCAGTATGGGCTAATTGATTTAATAAAGTTCGCGTGATCTGAAGGGACAGCAGAATAGCTACATGATGCTAGTAATATCAGCGGAAACGGAGATTGCAGGGACGTATACGTATCTAAGTCATTGGCTACTCGGCTAAAACCTCCTCAGGCAATGCAGAAGACTTTTTTTTTTTTTTTTTTTTTTCCTTGCTTCCTGTAGCATCACTAGAGAAATCTGAATACGGGACGTGAAGTATTTCAAAAAGTCTTTAGTAAATGCTAATGACCTGATTGCTATTTTAAACCCCACCGTTTCATGAACCGACGGCGGTTGTAGGTTGAGTTCCTACGGGTCGTGCTGTAAGCAGTGGGTTTTTTGGTTTCTTCAAGCCCCAGAACTGACGTGTGTTAACATGTGAGGAAATGGGTGAGAAAGGTGAAGAATCAGGATTTAAGATGCTGACTTGAAGCTAAATGGAGGAAGAAGTCCGGGTCCAAGGTTTAAGTGGGAGTGCTCTGTGAATGGCAAATAAGCACTGCAGAGTGGGTCTGTGGGACCTGAAGCGGTGGTGCTGTCTTCTAAGGCTAAAGCCTTTAAAGGCAGACAGAAAATGAGATGTGAAGTTGGTTCCCTGTTTTCTGCTTTGCGTATCATGAGTGATGACAAAATGGAATGTAACATGAAAGAGTTCCTGGGCAAAATGAGCAGTAGCTTCAGAGTCAGGCTTTTAATTAAGCCGCTCAAGTGAAACTGCCCTTTCCGGGGTCTGCACGTGTGCTCCGAGAACCTCAAGGGCTGATTGCCCGAGAGCAGCGCTGTACCTTATTAAATAGCTGTCGATGCTGTCGACCGATGCGAGTTTAAGTCGGGGCTTCTGTTCTGTCCGACGACAACACCGCCTTCTCCTTTATAGTCTGGCTGCCTCTCGTGGATATCATTGCCTCGAGCAGCCTCTGTTCTGGCCAGAGGATTGCATTTGAATATTGGAGTTAATGCCTAGTGAAAATGAAAGGTGTTCAAGCAGTAAGCAGTTCTTCCTTCCTTCTTCTGAATGTAACTCTTCAAGGGAAGGCTTTCGTAGGTCAATTCTGTTGCAGTTTTCCCAAGCGTTCCGCGGGACGACTTTCCCTGTTCATAAGGCAGGAGCTCTTCCTGCAAAGCAGTTCAACGTGGTAAACGTAGGTGGGGTGTCTCATCTGGGAAAGCAGGTCCCAAACAGCGCTTTGCCACGTGCCAACCAGTAAGAAATTATGCTTACTTCAGACGTTGGCCTTCCTCGGCTTTTAGACGGGTTACGTCTCTCTCGCGTTTGCGTGCGCTCTCTCCGCTTCACCCTCAGCAGCACAACAGGAATGGGAAAGGCAAAACATCCAGCAGCGGGAAGGAAGATGACGTGCTGGTCACTAGTCTCCTGCCTCGCTTGGCTCTTGCAGTGGAACTGCCACTCCTAATTAAGGTGAGCAGGGAGCCCCTGTGCGCTGTCTGGAGACTTTTATTAGTATTGCTCGCTTTAATGAGAGGCGTGAGGATGCGCTGAAGGAATTTCTCCAGACAAAAGGCCTTTGACTGCTAGGGTGGGCCCAGGTCAGGAGGTATTCCTGTAGAGGAATATCGTAGGGGAGCGGGGAAGTATCCAGACAATTTAACCGACTAGTTCTCCTAGAGATGCTGGTTTCCCTTGCCTGTGCTGCACTGCAGTCGCGTCCGTGGTTACGCCGCACTTGGGCCTCGGCAGCCATGACTTTTCCCGTGGCTGCTTGATTAGCTGTGTCTTGCCTGCTTCTCGTGGTGTTCCTGCCTGGTCGCTCTGAGTGCGGTAGCGCCCTTTTTCAATAAGGTGGCAGGGGTGCAGTTTGCCGTCTTCAAGATACCTGCTCTTGCAGCAGGAACGCATCCGCAGGATTTTTCTGAAATGTTTACTTGTTAAGCAGTTGTAAGAGCAGCTTGGCTGGGGTTTAGAGGAGTCATTCCTTCTCAGAAGTTGCCAGTCAACCCTGCTCCTCAAGAGCTTAGTACAAACACTGCCGCTGTTAGCTGCAAAGGTTACAGCAGCTACTTCATAAGCCTTCTGTCTTGCTACTGACTTAACCCACCGTGGTTTTTATTCCGTCAGTGAAAAGTATCAATGTCATACGTGTGCATACTACTAGAAAAGAGGCGAGTCGGTTGCATACGTCACCTTTCGCTGAGTGCTTCGGCCCGCGGTCATAATATCGAGGCCGGAGCCATCCTGAAGGCCCAGGGAAACAAGGGAAGGGTGTTTGAAACACCAGCAGGAGACGCGTGGGCAGCTTGACTTATTGGCTTGCACCTGTTAAGAAACCCGACATCTCTGTATCTGTATGCACGCGTGTGCATGGCCCCAAAGTGTGTGTCTTTGTAGAAGCGGAGGAAGAATATGCGAAGCAGTTAGAAGGAAGTATTGTCCGCTCCTTGCGTGCCGAGTTCTCGTAGGGCGCCAACAGAGAGCAGGGTTCAGCTGGCGCTTTAGCCGTTCATGGAGCATTTGTGTACAGAATATGCGGGGCCGGCATGTCGGCTGCTGTAAAGGGACGCTGTGCTCCTGACCTGATCGAGTTAAGCCCGTGTATGCGTTATTTAGCAAGGACCGAGTTGTGCATTTTCGTGGGTACAGAATGTCACAGTCTTCACCACCTTTCCCTGACTGCTGCGCTAAAAAGCCCTGTAACACAAATACTTGGCGTTCATCGTTTCACATCTGGGTAACGAGTCGCTGGCAAACGTGCTTCGGGCAGTGGCCCAGTCGGAATCGGAGGGCTGTGTTCTCTTCTGCAGCTCTTGGGGCTCTGCTGCAGCGCTAGCGACTCAGTGCTGCGGTGATGCTCGTTAACACTTGCTGATCGTGTGGTACGATTGACAAAATATTTTGTCAGTTGGTTTCTTGCTGTTCTGCAGGTGTTTCTGAGTGCGAACCCTTCCTTGAAGTGTCCGTAGCTACCGCATGCCTGGTGATAACACGTGAGCGGGGTGCGCTTCTTTTTCTCCTGACGTGTCGTTCGTGGAATTTAAGTCCGGGTAGAGCAAGATGAGGACTTTGCTTCTGATTGTGAGCCCTACAGAGCGCCAGCAGCAGCATTCAGCTGATGTGGTGGTCATGCTTTTGCAGTACTGTAACGGATTATGCGTTAACTATCTGATAGATGAAGAGCTCAAATATCAACTGCTTAAACCGGTCTCACATCAAAAAGCAGGTGCATCGTGGGAGATATCACAGCGTAGTCCATAAAGAAGCTTTTTACGGCCTTTGCCCTTCTAGTGTAACAGTATGTGAGGGGTCTATTTTGCGCCATCTTCCTCTTGAAATAGACTTTGGACTGGCAGCTTTGGCGTCCCAAAAGGATTTATTGGCTTCTGCGATCAGGAATGGATTTGTTTCTCTACCGCAGCGATGAAACTTGCAGTATCATGTGCAGTGCTACCAGGTGGCAAAATCTCAGTGTGTGGGTAGTACACAGGATGTCACAAACCTTTTTCAGAAAGCAATATGGGGCGGTCAGCAGCCCTACCGGCCCTTCGTTTTTGTACCAAAAAAAGAAGTTGGTCGTCATGTGCGTTGAATCGTATGCAAAGCTGTGTTCTGTGTTTTTTTGGTTTTGGTTTTGTTTTTTTTTTCCTACGGCATTTAGCATAAAAATGAGGTAGATACTGTGAACAGCTTACGGTTAAGCATGTGATAAAAAGTAACTGGTGATATCGAGGACAATTTGTGCCTAAACCTTCTCGCAACTAGCTGAGATAGTTGTGGTGGGTTTTTTTGGTGGTTTGTTTTTTTTTTGTGTGTGCTACGGCCACGTTCCAAAAGCTTATGTCTTTACAACCTGCCAAGTTGTAGGTGGGGTTCGTACGTTCGGTTTCGTGGGAAATATCTAGAAAGACACTTTGAAAATGTTAAAAACAAGTGAAGTGTCTTCTGATGCAAATGGTTCGATTTCCTCTCCGTTGGAGTATGCGGAAACACGTAGTGCGGTGGTTTGACCCCGTATGCGGATTTGTTGCTCATCGCTGGTGTTATATACCATCATGAAGCAGGACGTGAGGATTGAGAACCCCACCTATATCTGGTCTATTGAAAACATATGTATATATTTCACACGGAAACACTGGAAAGCTGGGAAAGATACTGTCCAGGCCAGGCTTCTAATCAGGATTTTTTTTGGAGAAAATAAACCAGCTGTCTTATATGTTGACAGGAGTACGGTTTGAGGTATGCTTTGATGGTAAGCAATGCGACAGCGGCCAACTGCCAGGGCCAAGGATGTGCAAAGTTGCAGGACCTGAAAAGCAGTCTGAAGCGACTCGCTATCTTGAAGCCGACTTAGAAGGCGAGCGACTCGGGGGCCGTGCACGGCCCCATCTAAAGCCAAGTTCTTTGAAGGTCTGCAAATGGAAACATGCCGGAAGAGGGCTGGCTCGGAGCACTCGATTATTGTGAATGCCTGAATAACGTTCATACTTTGTCATGGCTCGTTTTTAGAGGGAGGCTGGCTTTGGATGGGGTATATTATGCAATGGTTTTGTCATGTATCAGTGATGATATTAACAGTCTAATGCTAAACAGGTTCTGAGGAAATGAGGAGGAAAAAAAATGACTTACTATATTTACCCTGAAACAAGATTCAATCTGCCACTGTATTTAATGCTGTATTTTTCATTATCTCACAAGCATATGTTGGAACCGCTACAGATGATGGTTAGCTGCTGGGCAGAGCTATCATCAATGCTTTCCATCTTTATTTTAATAAGAGGAACGAGCAAATTGTTTGTGACCTTTGTCAAGGGCTTCCTGGAAGACAAGAAACCTAGCTGCAACAGAATCACTAGCCTGGAGCCCTGCTGAATATTCAGAGCTTTAGCCCTGAATCAAATGTGCTGTAACAAAGCCATTGTGTCTGATGGAGCCGTGTTTACTACAAAGGAACAGGGATCTAACAGCAACAGTTAAATCTTTCCTTTCTTCCGTACACTTCTGGAACAATGTAGGCAATACGCTGTTTTGTTCAAGTGCTCTGAAAATGGACGTTCCAGGCAGGAAGCTTTAAGCTTGTATTTCCTTGACAGCTGGCTCATCACGCGTATGCTGCTGTGGAGGAAAAAAAAAAAAAAAAGGAGGCTTTTGGTTTTTTAGGAAATAAAAAGCTGACATATGTGCTCTTCGTATGTCTCTCATAAGGGGCATGTCCCCTATGGCCAGCAGCGTTTAGGACCAGGGAGATGCTGTTTTTAGATACCTCAGACAAAGAGAGCCTTCTGTGAATCCAAGCACGTGATATGGCATCAAGCGAGTAAGAATGCTGAGGCATGAATGGGGCTGTATGTGTTGAAGAACAGGAATGGTTAAGAAAGGCGTTCCTGGCACGGAAGGGGGTTCCCACAGGTTCCCCCCGCCCGTGCCCAGAGCACTGGGTGAAAGTCTCATAGCCTCAGGTAGTCTGTAAGAGAGGATGTGGGAGGAGTTGGTCCTGGTGGTTTTGTGTCAAAGCCTTGATTGAGCTCTCGGCAGCGTTGTGAGGCTTTTTCATTAATTCCAGAGGCACTGCCTGATGCAGTCCTCTGTGATCAGGGTGTTTCTGATTAGATGTGCTTACAAAAGCCATACCCAACACAAATACTCTCGCCCCACTGCCCCGGGGGGGGGGGGGGGGGGGGGGGGGGGGGGGGGGGGGGGGGGGGGGGGGGCGGGC
>JAVKLA010000111.1:0-27917 GCA_034782735.1 Sagittarius serpentarius
TTAAGTGATCTCTCCCTGTCCTTATCTCGACCCACAAGTCTTTCGTTATATTCTCCCTCTCCTGTTCAATCAAGGAGTGACAGAGCGGCTTTGGTGGGTACCTGGCGTCCAGCCAGGGTCAACCCGTCACAACATGCTTATGAGCTTATCATTTATTAAATACTTGGACCTGCAAGTCTGTGGTAGAAGCTGCTGAATGAAGTTTCCTCAAGGTAACTTTTTCTTCCTTATAAATCTTACGTAGCACATTTTGTCAGAGTGAACTGTCTGCTCACTATTTTAGGTTCTTTAAGGCAAGTCCCTGGATTATAAAATGTCCCTCCTAGGAAAGTCTAGGGGGAGGAAACCTATGAGCTGCCAACTTCCATCTGATCTCAGGCCATCTCTGTGGAGGAGCCAGCCCGCGCAGCTGCAGGGAAAGCAGAGATGACGGACAGGCCTGGCGGGGAACGTTCCCCTCCTACACCAGCGATGCTCCTGCCAGAAATCACCAAGTCCCCAGGACGGACTTTCAAAAGCTGCAATGTTGTCTTCCACTCTGTAAATGTCTACCGGAATAAAAGCGCACTTTAATAGAAATAGCAAGTGCATTGTTGGTTTAGTAATAACGGGGTGGATTGCACAGCAAAGTAATTGCATAATCAGGTCCTAATACTTACGGCATTTAGTGGAGCACTAAAGGAATCTCAGGGGATCTCTTCTCAGGAACTAGAAAATCATTTTTATGAGCATAGCAGTTCTAAACCTCAAAATTGCTCCTTACAAGTGTAACTGAGACATAGCTAATGCTGCCGTTTTCTGTTTTCCTATTCTGTTGAGAATTCAACACATAAAATCACATTGCCAAACGTTTTACGGTACCCTAGGACCAGTTTCAGAAGACAGCAAAAAAACTGGCATGCAAGGAAGGCAGACAGTGAATAACTGGGCCTTCTGCTTTCAGGTTGGTCAAAAGAATTTGTTTCAAGAATCAGAATGAAATGTATAAATGTTGATTGTAGTCCATGTATTGGCTTTTTTGAGAAGGAAAAGAGAAAATAGGGGCTGAAGAGAGGGATTAAGTGACCTGAAGTCTTTTTCTTCTTTAGAATTATTATCCTCAAGAAAAATTGGAGGTCTTCTATATAAAAAAATAAATAAATTAAATACTGTATAAACTAGGTCCAATTGCTGGCAATTAGTATGTCACTGGAAAGGCATTAAAAATGTATTTTTTAATTTATTTGTGATTGTTGTCACTATAGTACTTAGGGCTGTAGTCACTCCTCACAATCACTTTGTTCTAGGTCCTGTACAGAGATTGTTAACTGTTGATCTAGGCAAAGACCAAGAGATAAGAAATATGGAAGGATGAGGTCATACTGGGTTGTCTTAATATACAAGAAGAAATAATTTATAATATTGCAGGTCTGTGCCACTAAGAATATGTGATCTAAAGATGTGAATGAAGTTACCATTTTTTCCAATTTGCAAATGGGTATCTCAGAGAGTTAATGACCGTAAGTTGGGCATCGTCCCATCCACTGAAATTCAGTTGCCTCCATAATTCCCTTTGACTGGGCTATCCTTCACAGAAGAAGTGTACAGGTGGTTTGGATGAGTATCCACAGCTATTGCTAGCGCAAATCCTTGCTTAAAATCGAGTGTTCGGTTTACATTTTGGAGAAGGGCAATTCTTGTCACCCACTGTAATTAAAAGCATATACCAGAGTACACAGTCACAGGTATACAGGCTGGTCTGACCGTAGCTGGCAGTGAAAAGGCCACCTCGTGTTGGAAGACGGGTTCGAGGTCGTGTGTGGGATGGGAGGAGCTTACCAAGTCGGAGCTCAGGGCTCACCAGCAGAAGAACTGTTCTCTTTTGGTGTGTTTTGCTTTTAAGAAAGTACTTTGAAAAATGTTGAAGGATGAATACCACCACAGGTCACAAGGTGATGTTCACAGCTCAAGCTTACTGGGAGACACAGAGCAGGGCTTATGACAAAGGCTGGTATCAGGTTTCTAATCTAGATCCGTAACGAAGCGGTGACTTTTCTTTACTTACATGTGAAGTTATTGTTAAATGAGATGAAGGTCTCTACTTCTATGTGTCGTTTGTGTTGCCAAGAAATGGTCAGAAGCAGGACAATGAAGCAAGGTTGAGAGTTTTGTTTTGGTGATAGAAAGATTGCTTGCCTTGGACAGACGGAGCATACTGTTGTATTGGAAGGTACCGCTTGTATACGCTCAGTATAGCGTGGATGTGGTTGTAGTTGTCGAACACAAGCTGCCTGTAAGGCCAGTCTGTCCATTCATTGGCCTCATATCAGGTTTAACAAGGGAGGTGGGGTGCTTTTTCAATCAGCTCAAATAACGAGAAGGTCAAGGAAGGGCCAAGAGACTGGTGCCCTTTAAAACAACACATTTATTTAGATCTTGGAATGACAAGAGTCACTGGACAAGTGCTAGGTTTAGGTAGGTTTTAGAGCTGAGGTTGGGAGACACTGAAGAGGAGAAGGGTGTGTTGAAGAAGTAATTACTGGAAAACCTTTTTGGTTACTTCTTCTTAAGCTTGGGGTTCTATATTCTTAAACAGGTTATAAGGATAGAGCTGAAGTCAGGCATTGGACTGGAAGATGATAACCGAGCAGCAGTTTCTGAAAGCAGTTGGCACTTCTGAAAGAAGTGTCGGACCTCAGCGGTATCAAAGAAGCTTCTTATGGCCCCTGGGTTTGTAGGGGTGACAGAATAATGTTTGGGTTAGGGCTACTTCAGAAGCAAATGCTTCACTCCATTTCCACAGAGACCTAGAGAATATATAAGGGTGAGGTCAGAGGTCAGGATTCAAACAAACAGATCAGAAAGGAGGAATAGAGGCAACATCACGACCCAGGTTAGTGCATTTGATAGAAACATCTTGTTCCGAATTCAAAGAGGTAAAGCAGCTTGACCTGGTGTAGCTCCACAGGTGGGGTTAAAGTCCTGAATTTAGTAAAACCTGTCAGCTACAATGATGTGGCGCTGTAGAAAGGCTTATTTGACTGGTCATTTTTTGGGTGATTGATTTATTACAGATTTTTTGAGTCACTGGAACGGATGTCAGGTCAAGAGCAAGGCTTTATTTTCTTGTTGGAACCTACAAGAAAGATAATTGCTGGATGCATAAAGTGCCACAGACCTCCTTGCTGCTTTGGTAGTGAAATAGGCCACCCTACACACAACGAGTGTGGAGGTGGTTCGGATGCGTACGCACGGCTGCTGCTAGTGCAAGGTCTTGGGTAAAACTGAGGATTCAATTTACGTCTTAGATCAGGAGAAGCTGATGAGAAATCACTGATTAAATAATATTAGTTGCCAGAAATGGCTACTACATATTGCCATAGACAAAAGGGTGTTATTAATGTCTTTTTTTTGCTGGAGTCGCCGTCTAACAGAGAGAGCAGTTTGGGATAAAGGTGGAAAATGGGAATCATTCAGTACAGAACAGATCAGTCAATAATGGGTGCAGCACAGAGGCTGAGATTACGATTACATTTTCCTCTAGAAGTCACTGACGATCTTTCACGAAGAATAAGAGTTAAAAGAGCAGTTTGACTATGGTAAAACTCGGCATAACATGGATCAGCCAGCTGTTCAGTTTTGCTGTTCTTACCCCCTCCTTTTTTCAGCTTCTGTGAAATCTGTTGCAAATTGCTGTTTAGTTTTGGAATAAATTCTCCAACACGAATGGAAGATTTTCACTCATGAGATGATACTGTCAGGTGGCTGAAATCCTCCATTAATATGCAGGCATTTGGTATAAGCTGCGTGATTCAAATCATATCATAGTTCCTTACATTAAGCCTAAGGAAGGGATTTTTTTGCTGCTTTCTATTAGTGCAGTTATTTGTTTCCCTTTATGCATAATTACCTGAGATGAATTTTCACTCCCCTATGCTCTGATTTTTTAGCTTTCAGTCTGGGAAAAAGAAAAAAAAAGTCTCCAGTATTCCCCTACAAAAAGCTTGCTGTTTATTTCACAGCAGAAGATAAACTCCTTGCCTGTTTCAGTGACCTCATTCTAGTAGGATATTACATAGACCTGCGTGCAATAAATGGACAGAGCCACAGAAATCAGGTTCACTTGTCTGTAAACTGAGATATCTCCAGTGGTATTTCAGTGATCCACTTCAGTACAAATTAGTGGTGTCATATAGAACAGACCTTGTTATTATTTTTCAGAATATTTCTTTTGTATTAGTAAAGATTCTGAAATTTCTGACAGTTGAGAAAAGCCTAAAAATTAGGGGATCCCCACTGGTAAAAGTCTTCCTACTGTGCTCTCAGGCTGGTGGGGTTTGCACTGCAGTCAAGGAGCGAGCTGTTACTGAGTTCTCTTTTCAAGCAAGTTTCCTGGGGCCTGTGCTGACACCTCCGCGACGGAGATCGTTTGCTCGTGGGAATAAAAGCAGACGATCCTTCTCTCTCACTGTGCTTAGAGCCGGGCTCAGCTTTGTGTCAGAGGACCACACAGGAACAGAAACAAGGGTTTGCTGTGTCAAATCCTGTTCATGATCCTTGCCTGGAGCTGCTGCCAGAAGTGTGTGAAAGCAGCAGGGGAAACATCGTTTTCTAATGTGTGAATTTTCCTGCTGGTGTCACAAACCAGTGAGTTCCAAGCTGATGCAACAGTACTGGACTCTGTAGTTGATTCAAGACCAGACCAAAGTGGTTTGGCCCCTCAGACTTCACTCGTGACGGGTAATTAGAGAACTGGAGAAGGTTCAGTAACAGCAGCAGGGGGGAGAGTGGTGCGGAGGTCTACCATGGGTGCAGACCCGGACCCAGGTGTCTACAGGACCAGGGCAGGGAGACACCGCCTCTGCTTTGTCATCTCAAGGAGGTGATTCAATAATATGAAAGTTGCTGCTTTACCAGGGCTGTTGGTGTCACGCAGCTTGGGTGCAGAGCATGTGGTATTTCTCGTCACAGTGCCCCTGTGTGCCTGTGGTCATGGGGACAGGAAAAAGTTGTAAAAGCTTCTCTTGGCTTTGGCTCTTTATTCAGCGTCTTTTAACCACATTCCCATTCTCCCATTGTGCTGTGATCCTACAGCCTCTCAAAGGCCACTTGCTGAGCTAATTCTAAGAGACTGCTTAGAAGTATGAGCTGGCAAAGCGATGCCTTTTAACTCCTCTCATCGTCCTTCTGTTCGTTCAGTTTATGACTTCTTCCCGTTGGTTGTTCTCTGCTGTTATGGAATTTTAGTGTTAGTAGATTCATATCCAGCGGTTGCAATAAAACAAAATGATGACCTGACAATTCACATTGTGAACTATCACAGCGCTAATGATCAGTAAATAAAGTTATGACCTTACTAAATTCAGAGATGTGGCAAACTCCTTTTACACAGTAAATTACGTGACTCCAAGAGGTGTTAATTGCTGTTTTATGTAACAGAAAAACTAAAGGGGGCTGAGAACAATGGGAAACAGGGTGATTTACACAGTTGGATATAAGGACTGTAGCGTGAAAAACAAAAGTGAGTAAGTGCTGAACCGTGTCATAAGAATAGACTTTATATTCTCAGACGGAGTAAATGGGGCTTTAGCTCTGTGACCTAGTGCAAGTCAATGTAGTCTTACAGTAACAGATGGTGGCAGAAGGGAACATATATCATGTAAGAGTTACAAATGAAGACTTTCTGGCTTATTTCCATCCGCACAAGATTTTTAATACACTGATAAAAATATTCGGCCAACAGACACCAGTTCATCTTACCAGTGTGCCTTCCCAGTGGTGAAAAACAGGAAATTAGCATACGTATACTTGAAAACTGAAGTTTTAATTCAGCAGCGCTTGTAAGGCTCTCTGTAGGCTTAATAGTAATCAAGCTCATCAAAGCTCTACACTGCTGAGTTGGATGCTCAGAGATTTCCTTTCCAAATACCCATTTACTCCTTCCATGAAGTTGTGTAGGTTGTGCCTCTGTCAGGTTCATCAGTCTTCAAAGGAACGGGAATTCCTAAGGAAGCTAAATTGAACATTCCTGGTTGTTTATATCAATCGCAGTTTGTCTTGTCTGATGCTGGCACAATTCCACTAATTTCAAGGGTACTATGCAAGCTGGAAATCTGGCCCATATCTGAAAAAGCAGCTAGAAACCTGTCTAGAGTTATCTGCCTAGTGATAAAGGTTATCTGGCTGCAATGTCCCCAAAAATCAAATGTTTCAAGTTACAGATAGTGCGTGCAACATTGAAAAAGTTCTTTTTCTTCATCCTGTGCTAGTTCACATCACCCTCTACACTCTTGGCAGAGCCACCACAAAGGTGATGCTGGTAAACATAATGACAAAGAAGGATGTCTCCTTAGCTGGGAACCCTGAGACTTCCCTGATAACCCCAGCAGAAACCTCATCGATGGGGAACAGTTAGCAGGACGAAGAAACCTTGATGGGTGCAGAACAAAGTAATTGTGATAACAAACTGACCTTCCAGGAAAACAGGAATCAGCAACAATTATTCCAGGAACTGGTGTACCTACACCAAAAAGGTGTAAAAGGTAACTCAATAACTAACTCACTACCTACCCAAAATGAGCTACCCTTCTTGTAATACATGTAAATTTGTTTTACTCTTGCAACATATATATATACTTGCTTTCCTAGTGGTAATTTTGTGGTGACTAGTAGTGTGTTTGTGTGTGTGTGTAAACACATATAT
Source organism: Sagittarius serpentarius (assembly GCA_034782735.1). Lineage (NCBI taxonomy): Eukaryota > Metazoa > Chordata > Aves > Accipitriformes > Sagittariidae > Sagittarius > Sagittarius serpentarius. The sequence goes on from JAVKLA010000111.1 coordinate 6,683, forward strand.
ATTTGTTTTTACTAATAGCAATTTTGTAGTAATTTATAATAAATTAATTCTCAAAATCCCAGACCTCCATGTCCTCTTGTATTGCAGAGCTCTGAGAACCCCACAGTCATGACTTTTACACACTCATGCTCCACATTCAAAGGATAAAATCATATTGCTTCTATAGTGTCCCCCTGAATATCATGTAAATCTCTCTGTAATCTAAAACAAGGGTCGTGGGGTCGGGCAAGAGTCCCTCTGTCTCTACCAAATGTTACACTATAGTCTTGTCTCCATGTTCATCAAAGATAATGATGAAGTCAACAGCCTTCAAAATTGAAGAATAATCAAAATTCAGAAATGAAAATGAATTAATAGAATATAAGTTCTGGGAGCTATCAGTTTGCTGCAGCCAGGTGGTTTTTTTAGTTATTCTCCTCCTGAGGGAGAATAAACTGATCAGTCTTAATTTTCTACTCTTTGGAAGGCTGGGTTGGGATCAACAACAAAAATACTATATGAATGGATTTTCTGCATTTCTTGTACTTCCCAGTGTACTACAAGAAATGGAAAGACACAGATGTTTTTTCTTCACTTATTTTTCTTTCTTTTTTTTTTTTTCTTTCTTAAGAAGAGGAAGGATAGGTAGTTTATTAATTGGAGATCTCATGACCTAGACTCTTCATGTAACTCTGAGTTAATTTTATGTGAGAGATTTCTCAGTCAACATTTTCTTTACCTGAATCATGAAAGGTAATGATGTGCTCCTTATCCTCACATGCTAGACTCTTTTATCTCCCTTTTCTCCTCTGTATTTTTATCATACCTTTAATCTCTGCATATTTCTTAAAGGAATATTTTGGATGGAATTTTCTTTTCATTCAGGCATTTTTATGATTTTGCTCCAAGTTAAAATAAAACCATATATATGTACATATATATACGTATGTATGTATGTTTATGCATAAGATATATGTCTATATTAAAACAATAAAAAAGAATAAAATGTTCTGTGCACATTTCTTAGAGCTGTATAAATGTTTTGGCATGACAGTTTGCAAAAAAACCCAAACTTTAAAATATTGTGCCCACTATGAACATCCAAAAACTTTCCAGACACACTCATGAAACTGGAAATGGGTTTAAACCGGGAATTCATGACTTTCGGACCACAAGAGTGCTCCCTGTTGTGCAATATCAGTATTGCAGCACTCCTAGCTCACTCAAGACTGTTCCGATATAGGGAAAAAGAATAAATAAATCACTTTTTAACTTCTCCCTATTCAAGCATTTGACAGCTTTCTCAAACTTTTCTACATACTACGCTTCCCTGTTTTGCCATTTTGACATCATGATATCACTTGGTAATAAAGGTCGCAAGTAATTTCTTTTCCCAGTCTCTCCAGACATTCTCAGTTAACTGTTCCTCTCTTTTGAGGCTTAATTTAAATGTATGTTCCTGTATTCTGCCTGTTTAAAGTTCCTCAAAATTCAGTGGTAGCTAATCATAAATCATACTATTTGACAAAAGATTATTTTGCAAGCAAATTTTCAGACTCTTGAAAACTTTCAGCTGCTTCTAATACTATGATGCAACCATCTCTGAGTTTGGAAATGGGACAGTGTGTTTGAACAACATCTCATATTAGTTCACCTTGTTGGGTATAAGGAGTACTTTTCATCATATGGACTCTGTCTACAATAAAGGAAGATCAAATCCAGAGACAAAGGCTGGTGAGGCCATAATTCAAAATATATGTAACTAATAGCTTCCTCATTTGTCTTTGTTCCAAATCTGTTTAGGTAAACTGATGTCAGTGGGAAATACACTACCTTTTATTACCTTTTGAAGTTTGATTTGCTGGACTATGGGGGAAAACAGACAGGGAATTGCTGCTAAATAGGAGCAGAAATAGCATCCCTTGTCATAAGTCCAACCCTTTAATTCTGTACTAACCCCACGTGTGTTCAAGTGAATGAACATGTATTTTGACCCAATTCAGCTCTTGATGAACAGATGCCTATTGGCTTCTATAATTCTTACCTAGTGCTACCATTAATTCTTCCTTTTCTCTGAGCTGGTCTTATATCAAAAAATGTGGGAGATGATGTCCATGCAGCTTCCAGAGGTTTTGACACCATTAGTTGTTTAACAAGTAGAAGACTTCAGAAAGAAGTAGTATAAAAAATAACCTTTACATAGTGCACAACTTTGAATTGAAACCGGTTATTGCAGCTGGTAGCAGTGCTTTTCAATTTGACTTTCACGGATGAGCACAAAGTGGAAAAGAAAAAAATCTATTTTTGGTATTCACAGTGCCAAAAAAGGCTATCGATCAATAAGCAGACTGCAATGTCTGTTACTTCAAGCCTTGCAGACTTAAAAATGCCTTTATGGTTACCAGTGACATGTAAGAAAGGAACTAGATATCTCACAAAATATTATAAATAATTTTGTTGATGTTCAAGGGAAGAGTGACTTGGCATGAGCGAGATGTATGTCCAGTCTGTAGTTTAGTTCCTGGCCTGGATCCTCAGGAGACCAGCTTTGCAAATGTACCTAAAAGGATGATAATTAATTACAGCTGCCTATGTATCCTCTGCTTTGCGACTGCCCTGCAGGCAAATGCTCCCCATCCTGCACAGCTGCCGTGCAGTGTTGCACGTGCTCACGTCTGGATGGAGTGAGAACATGGCCTCCTCACCCAGGAGGACCGTTTGCCTCATTGCAATAAAACAGGACAGCGCGGGCTGTATTTGATAACCTACACATAAGGCCCAGACTTGGACTGCAGTGAAACTACTGGGGACCTCTGGTTTGCCTCGGTAGTCTTTGGATCACCCTGAGTATGGTTCACACCCATGCACTCACAGCCTCCCGTGAGTCTGTATGCAAGGAAAAGGAAGCCAAAACTAAACGACTCAGTTTCTCATCATTGCCTTTAAGTACCCATTTCTGATTTGCAAAACAAGATGTTGCTTTATATGTTGTTCATCAGCCGCTGTTGAAGAATTGGCTGTTATTGCCAGCCTTTAAACTAGGAAAATAGGTGATGGTGTTTTCCTTAGTGTCTTTAAACATCACCGTCAGTTATATCAGAGCTCACAAATTCATTGAAATCCTAAGATACAGCCCTTCTAATAAACCTGTTCAAAAAGATACGGGAGGGAAGAGTGGCATGGGTTTGTCTTGGACAGATAATTTTATATTTGCAATAATTGCTTGTAAAAATCAATCTTGTTTATAAAAGTCAGTCTTCTGTCGATTATTATGTTTTGGAAGATTGTAATAGCAATTTAGTTGTAAGATACAATATAATGCAAATCGTTGAAAGCTGCTTCTTCTGCTTGTTTAAAAGGAAAAAATAAAACAAATAATTGAGGCTTCAGGCACATCCTGTCAAAAAAAGAACTTGGGCTCAGTCCAGGGAGCTCAGCCAAAACTCTGCAGAGTTCAGAGGGGCGACTGCATGAGAAACAGGCTCTATGGACACTTTTATTCCAGGGAAAATTGCTTTCACGTGATTATCCAGATGTGCTCAGTCCCTCATCTATGGCAGAATCCGTGTGCATCCTCAGCAAGCCCAGTTCTTTGGACACATTCAGGCAGCCTGTTCTCGTGGTTTTCAGGAGAGCCATGGTCTTTGTCTACCTTCCCTAGTAGACAGGTATGAAAAGGCTCACTCACCTGCGCAAGTGTCAGGCCTAAGCTCCAAAATGTCTCCAGTCTTGCTTGTGCCATTAAAACAAGTAAGTTTAATGTTTCTGGGATTTCAGAACAGGAGACAGTAACAGCTATACAACGCTCATCGCAAAGTCTAGCCTACGTTGCAGAAAAAGGCAAACAACCTGGAAGGCAGAAAAAAGGCTTTATTTCAAGGATCACTGAAGTGTTCAAGTGACCTAGAGGGGTTTTTTATTTTTTTAAAACTTGGTACTGGTTGTATTTTACATGACAATGAATCTTTCCTCACAAAGAGTTGGATTGCATAAAGTTCCTCCTTCTGAAATCAGTCTACTGCATGTGCCTTGCTGGAGCTCTGCTGAACTGTCACTTCCATGTTCCATTTCTCTTTCCATTATGAAAGTCACAGAAGTTAGTTGTGCTAGTTTGCTGATGGCTAGCTTTCCTTTCTTTTTCTCCTGAATTTTCAGACGGTGAAAAAAAGGAAAATCTGTAACTAAAGTAAATGCTGCAAATTGTTATGCTCCTGTACTAGTAAGTACTCAAGAATAGCTCAGTAGTAAGCAGCATGTAGGATGAGATATCCTGAATTAGTAGAACATACTACCCTATTTGATGAACTTTCTGTGGCCAGCTGAAGAGCAATCTGAAGTCACTGACTGACTCTAGGCAATAAAAAAAGAAGGGAAAAACCTGTCTTAATGGGGATTTAGCCTCTCTTTCCTTTCCTGTATATTAACTGGAGACTGACGTTCATACCACTATAGACTGCATTTCTCAGTAAGAACTCTTTGGTATTTTTCACTTCTGGAAAGCAGCAGGCTAAAGTTGGTGTGTGCCGTTTCACAGCCCTTTGGACAGAAATGTGACAGCAAAATCATTAATGTGACTCATTTGGTATTAAGGGGAGCAGGGACAAAAACCAAAACAAAATAAAAGAAAAACACAAGTGGATCTACATGGAGATTTTTAGGATCATCTCAGTAAAAATCTTAATACTGTCATGTTAAGGTACAAATGTCATCCATTTTAAGTTGGATGACAGTGTTCATTGAAAAAAAAAGGTAAAATTTCTCTGACAGTACATAGAGCACACACAATCTTGAAGCAGATAATATTGTTCTGAGGCTTTGATGTGGAAATTTAAAGAAAAGTGGGTGACACTGTTCTGCTAAGGCTATGATGTGGTACAACTGAGATGATTCAGCTGTCACTTCAGTACACCAGTACTTGAGTGTCACTCTGAGGTTCTCCTAATATCAGTCTGTCATTATAAATAAGATTTTGGTCTTTGAATTTTGTGAGTCCTGGGTGGATTCTCAGCTGCCATGGAACTAGGTTTGCTTTCTGGGCTCAGTGGAAACACACCAGCACGTCTGCTGAGGGTCTGGTCCAAAGTAGATTGTAAGAAAAGGCTAATGTCAACTTGATTTCAAACTGTCACGTCAAAGCCTTAAACCCTGACACTATTTCTAGCCACTTGTTATTAGTCACACAACATGACTGACATGAGGGGTTGAGATGAAAGGGGGAGGATTGAAAAACTGGTACTGGACATCTTGCTGAGAATGCTCATTTGTGAAAATATGTGAAAATAACCTATCTATCTTAACTGTTCTTTTTCCACTGTAGAAAATAATGATCATTTATACAGTGCATCAAGTACGTGCTTTAGAACTACCAAGGGTGGCAGACAGATGTACAGGATACCAAAGGTGAAATGATTGGTCAAGCAAACCACCTAGAAATGGTTGCACACTCTCTCTGTCTCAGGTAAAAAGGACACTCTAGGCAAAAAGACAGCTTGCAAGTCTTACCAAGACTTCCAGACCTTCACAAGACCGTGCAAAAACAATACCAATGACATGAGGGTCAACGCTGAGTAGCTCAACTCCTCTGGGCCCGAGGATGACATGGCCACATCTAGAAACGAGTCCCTGTAGAGGTTGTCGGGACGTTAAGTGGAAGGGGTGGGCAGGGTGTTCAAAATAAACAAAAAGCGATTGTTTTTTCACACGACATGTAGCAACACAATAAAATGACTTGCCACTGGCTGTTGTGCAGGTTGGATGCTCGTATGGGCTGTATGAGTTAAAACCACAGCCAGGCAGGTTTATGGAAGAAAAATCCATTGGGGGCCATGGAAGTACACAAGCCATAATTCAAAGGAGGCTGCAAGCTTATTCTGCACATTTACAATTACGCTGCTTCCCCCTCTCTCATGCTGTCCTTAGGCACTCAGTGCAGGCACGGCCAGAGAGACGATAGTTGGCTAGACGGTGCTTTGGTCTGTCACGGTTCCGACATTTTTGTGGCAGTGAAGCATCCCTTCACTGTTCTTGCACTGATACAGGTACAGATGTGCCTTACCGGCTCCCAATTTCTAATTGCCATTCAGGACTCAGACGTCTGAACTCTACGCCATTCTAGCTTACTTGAGTCCCACTCATGAGTGTCTACAGCCACTCAAGCACCGTAGGTGCTACCAAAAAATATCTATTTCAAAATGTTTATTTCTCATGTGTATAAACAGTTATCAAACAAACAAATTTCATAAGAGAAACTGAAATCTGTTGTAAAGCAGACTTCATTACATCTACAATTATCTCAAATACATTCTTGCAATTGAGACTTCATTTGTTTTTCAACCTGGATCTTTTTGAGGCCACACTAATTTCTGAAGTGTGAACCAGAAAATAGGTATTAAAAGATGATGATTAATACCTACTTCTATAAACCTCTCCACACCATATGATAGAGGAGAACCACCACGAAAAACAATGATAAGAAAGGTTCATCTGCTAAGCTGTCAGGCTGAAACTTTAGCTACCCTAATAGAATAGGTTTGGGGGTTTGTTTGCAGTGATGAGGAAACCTCTAAGTAAATGCTGATGTTTCATCACTGAAAATAACTGAAAAAAAATCATAATATTTTGAACAGCTTTCCAGCCTCAATGGGGAATTGATGTATTTACAGCACTCTGAAATTGCGTTTCAAGCACAAGAGCTGCAGCTCACTCAAACTAAATTCCCAAGGTACCGAGTGGCAATTTTTTTCAATTGGAAATTGCTACTAAAGGAAAGCGAGTGACTTCCAGTGGCCTTAAATAAAAGTGTCTTCCATATTCTTTAAGACAGAAGTTTTTGCAGTAAAATTGCAAATAAAATATTAACTTCGTCATGTAGTTCTTTTAGGTTAAACTTGATTAGCTATAGATGCTGGAGCACAATAGCAGTCTCATCAAAGATGTGAAAGAACACATAAGTTAGGAGTGAAACGTCTGTGAGTCCATCTGCAGTTTATGTGCTATAATACAAATCCGTTGGTCTGATAATGCTATGTAGGCATATACAGATGGGAATTTAGTTATATGGAACTAAAAATTTAAGATAACAATTATTGCTTGATAATATAAGTTTTAACTAAACTTAGGTTCAGGTACATAAATTTCCAAAAACTGGAATACAGTTTAGATAAAGAAACAAAACTATCTTTGATAGAAAACCTCTGAAAAAAAATCTGCCAGAAACCATTTAAGAATATTTAATAAAAAGCTCAACTTCCAGTCACATCAGAAACATTACAGGAATGTTGATGTGACTGTTATTGAATATAATCTTTGTAAATTCAGACGAACAACTGCACATCTAAACAGAAAAGTTTAATACATTTAAATAAATTAAAGGAAGAATAAGGATGCTTTTTTCTAAACTTTCATAATTTTTAGTTTAGAATTTTATAAAAGTTATATTTGGGCTATTCCTAGTAGGAATAATATAGTATCAATTAGACAAAGTTACCTGACAGACTGTGTGGTTTAAAGTATATTTAATGTCTTCCATGACAACCATATATTTCATGATTATACTATAATGTGCACTCAGATAGAAGGTACTTTGGTGGCTGTCCACTTCTGACACTTTTGTTAGGCATCTGTCTGTGTTTCCAAAGACCAAAAATGACATTTAAAAATGTGATTGTGAGTGACCTGCCAAGGATCACGCAGTCAGACCTGTGGAAGTGCAGCAGCACCCAGGAACCACGCCAAGTGATAACCCATGGATCTTTCTTTAAATGCATTCAATAAAAGGAATTTGGATTAGGATTTTCATTGCATTGCAAAGATGTTCATAAAAGAGCATAAAATGTTCATAAAAGCTTTTAAAGCTTTTTAAGAAAAAGTTTATTTATTTTGTAACAGCCACTGTATTATTTTTTTTTTAAACTTTAATTAAATAATCTAAACTGTACTTTGTGATTTTCACACCTTTCTGGCAAGAAGCAGTAGTATAGGAAGGAACTGCTTCATTTAATTAGAATACCACTTCCTTTTGCTTTTTTGCTTCAACTAATACATTTAATTGCTCCATGTCAGCTAGACAAAAGTGCAGGGCATCATTGAAATAATTCCTTACACTTGTCTTTTCATTTGCGTAACACTGAAGCAATGAAATCTGTAGTGCGGGTATCATGTCTGCACACATCTAGTCAGAAAACTGGGGTACTATTTTTATTCTAAACGGCCGAATATAGCTAACGTACCTCTAAACTGGAAAAGCCTATATGCCATCATAGTATATTCCCTTACGCCTTTTTGATTTGTCTTTGTCTTGTTTTTTAGCTCAGTAAAACACCACCTTGCTAGCTGAGCTGACAGAGGGCTCACACAGAGGTGACGAGCATCCAAAAACTGTCTGGCCAGACCAAGGAGAACACAGGAGCGGTCAGTAAACAGGTATGGTTTTCCCATGGCTGATTTTCTCATCTGTTACAAGAGCAACTTCACAACTGCAGAAAGGAGCAAACTGTCTCTACCAGAATGGTACCCCCTACCAGAATGGTGTTGGCAGAAAATGGAGTATCTCACTTGGTACTATTCCATAAAAGCTGCTGGCAACCTGACTTTGACTATGGCTAATAAGCCGTTGCTGCCGTGGCAGTGCTTCAGCTCTCCTGCTTGCTTTACAGTGCTGCAGAGACAGGGTTCTTTTTCTTTCTCCTTGCTCTTTTGGAGTCTGGTTGGCATCAAAACTGCTCACAAGTTTAGAAATTCTGAGTAGACATCCTAGAAATAGACTGAAAGGCCAGAGGCAACTTTTCACTGGATTCATTTTCTCTTCAAAGATTTCAGCAATAATATCCAGCATTTTCCTGGGATGCAATTCCCTCTACAGATATCTAAGCCCTTCCAAAAGGACCTGGTGTCACTTTTCCCACTGCATACATGTGTAGCCCAACAGTATCAGACTCAAAAGTCAAAGAACAAGATGGGCGATTTGCAGCCCTGTCTGCGATAATGGTTGCAAAGACTGTTTATCCCATGTGACGTAGCTGTTTATTTCTCACTGCCTGTCCACCGGCCTGGCTTACAACACGTGTATCCTTAAGTGACTGCAAATTGAACAGGACAAATCTGGTCTCTAAAAGATGGTAGCATATTTTTTATGTTTCATTTCTTTCCTCCTGACCCGCAGCTGGAATAGGTATTTTATTTCAAGATTTGTGGCAGCATATTAACAGGTTCATCTCCAGATGCCTGATCAAAAGCCTCTTTCCCATTGTTATTTAGGTTGATCTGACAGAATTTAAGGAGGATTTCAGGATGTCCTTAATCACATCTAGCTGCTCTTTTGCCACAGGCAAGCTGCCTTTAACAACGTGATTGGGTATCTCGGAGTTTTCTTTCTAGTCTATAGAACCAGACAGCACACACAGACCACACCAGGAGAGATTTCTTGTTAGTGCTTGGCATTGCTCGGCACTTGTCGTGCCATTATGCTAGTGGAGACGGTGTCGCCAGCACCCAAACAGAGTTGTTATCAGCTCCAGCAGACGGTGGTCTCAGGCTGGAAGCCATAAATGAGACCTGCGACCCCAGGAGACGGTGGCACAGCAAAACTCGGTGAAGTCCTGGTTTCCTCATTTACTCCAGACCTGACTCGTGCAGACAGGTGAGGGAAAAATATCAAAGGAGATTTTATCATCAATTAGAACTTCATTAGCCACTTTGATACTAGTTCCATCAATAGCAAGGGCTGGAAGGCTAATAGGCTGACTGAAAAACAATTTCTCACCTCTGGTCACTGAAAGAAAGACCGCAGCCTTTGGATGCTCCAGTAGAGAAATTCTGGAGCCCTTTTACTGAATGCGCAATTATTTCCCAGCCATCATCAGAAGCAAAACCAAGGAAGCTCACAGGGGACGGTTTCAGTTCAGATCTCAATTGCCTAAAGCAGACATCGCTCTGATAATGGACTACCCTCTTTTTTGCTTCAGTCTTCTAAGGCCAAGGCCGGCGTTGCTGCGAACAGAGAAGGTGGAAGTCAACAGCCTCAGTGACTGCATTTCTCACAATTAATTCCTCAGCCACAGATCCACTTCCCGTTACGTGACTTTCCGTGCCATCACGAAAGAAGATGACGAGGCTGCAGAGTTAACTGGACAGTTCAGCTTGCAGAGGATCAGACCTGCTTGGCCGACAGTGGTGTCAAATTTGTTAGTCCAGTAGTTAAAGCTACTGTAGAGTCGTGCTGTTACTCACATTTTTGCTAAATTTGCTTGTTTGTGAATATCATGCGATTGGCTCTGCAATTAAGCCACAGCTAACTCTCAGACACCACTTTGCCTACGAGGGGAACACTTCGGCAAAGAAGCGTAATACAGTACTAATCATAGCTACAAGAAAGATACTCAGGGCTTTTCATAAAGGGCACAGTTGCTTTTTTGTCCTTGAAGCACTTGTCCTGTTTTCTCAGACTTGAAAGAAGGGCAAGAAGCAGTAACTCTCTCCTGGACTTCAGCATTTCAGTAGACTTTCTGCCTCTCCCAGAGGCTGCATCTGCTTGGAGCTGTTTCAGAGATTTGCTAACTTCCTGATGCCAGGACAAAAAGCATTGCTTTTCTGTCCTGACTCACAGATGACACATCTCAGAGAGCAGCTGAGCAGATCTGAAAGGAAAAAAAAACCAAAAGAACAAAGGAAAGGAGCATTGTCTTAGCGCGACAAACCTGCCTCCTTCACAGCACAGGCGCTCCCATCGAACCAAGGAGCGGGAGGAGGCTGGTCCCCGGCACTGAGACAACGCACAGATACGATGCTGCCGTAACAAATGTGCAGACCTCATTAGCCCTAACTTTGCACCCACCACCGTTTATGTCCTGAAAAAGTAATAGAGGTAGTCAACACAAGACTTCTTTTGGTTTAAGATTATTAATTTCCTTTTTTTTCCTAGATCCCTAGGAAGGTAAGTACGACTGCTAAACTGAATGTGTTTGATTTCCTGATTATTTGAATTCATTGGTGGCTGTGCTAAAAAGGCTGGTTTCAAATTCTTACGAGGCAGTTGGGTTATCTTCAACATCTGACCAATGCTGCTCTGTGCTGTTATTGTCGACTTGTGCTGCTAAGATGTCATCTGTCATTATCTCTCTGCCCTTTGGCGTACACAGGCAGCCTACGGCAGCTTATCAGATCTCAGTGAGCCAGCCAATACTCCAGTTATTTTGTCTGCTTCTTTTACAGGCATGAGAGGACATGCTGTTTCTAAATTAGACTCATTCATTTGCTGCAAAACACTGCTGGACCAAGACCTCTGCATCATCCTTTGCCGACACTTATGTTACCAGCTGAATAGTTGAGCAGGTACGAGTGCACCGGGAAGAGATCATGCCCGTCATAAAACAGCAACCCCAGAGGCACCAATTAACTCCTAGAAATTGTGTGTACTTTTGGGCTTCTCCTTCAAACACTGTGGTTCAAAAACGTCCCTAATTTTAACAGCTGTAATAATTTTCAACTCTCAAATGCAAAGAGTGGAAATGCAAAAAGGATCAACAATTCATATCAGTTTGCATATCCTTGCTGCTTGGAGGAAATTATTTTCTGTCTGAGAAAAGTCCAAAGAAGCCTCTAACTGCAGGGGCTGACAGGTTGGTAAAAAAATGAGAGATCAAGACTAAAAGAAGCTGCTGGTGAATTTGAAAATGCTCTGTTTGAAAGCGTTCGAGCTGGTATAATCAAGTATAGGGCCAGCCCAGGGCCAGCAAGGAGACAAACCACAATGGCTGTTACACAGTGTTGAGCTGAAATGTGAACTCCTGAGGTGCTCCGCAATGGCAAAAGTTCATCAAGTTTCTTTCATGGCTGTGGGCTAGGCAAAGGAATACACAGTACCAGTTGCAAGTCCTACTGAGTCCGAGTGCAGAAAGGTCACGGAAGCCACCGGCTGCTTTGAAACTACTGAGTGAATCCTAATTAGGGAGGCAAATTCTAGGCACCTCTTCTTTCCAAGTTGAAGCCCATATATGCAGACAGTAATGTGTGATTAGGACAGTTTCCAAACTGGCATGTGGTTAAAAGAGCTGATACTGATTTGGCAAGACATACTGTATTACACAGTGGTTTTCAAGCTCCGTAGCAACCCTTTCTTTCTTCCTGATTTTGCCTCCGTGTCCCATCTAGCCTTCCATGGTAAGGCTGTAGCAACCAGTGGGGAACAGAAATAGAGGGGCACCAGGTTTTTCAAGGGAAGCACTGGGATGTCACTGTACTTGTGTAGGCTGTGATACTCGTAGCAGTCACAGCCTTTCTGTAAGTCAGTTTGTACGGAGCAGTCAATTTAGGCTGAAAAATTCTGAAAAATAAAATGTGATAAACAAGAAGGAATTGGGGTATTTTTGATGCTTTGATTTCACAAGAAGGAATTGGGGTATTTTTGATGCTTTGATTTCACAACTATATCTTCATTTCTTCATTTTAAAACTTGTACTGTTTAATTCCCTGCTTTTAAGTGAAGAAACTCCCTCTCATGGCTTTCCACTGTTCACAGGAACTAAACTGTGTGTGGCCCAGTAATGCTGGACTGATTCTGCTGCACCAGAGGCTCTCACGATGGAGAATGAGCTAGCGATGTTGAAAATAGGCTTTGGCAAATATGAAAATTAACAAATCAAAATTCCTTTCTTTATCTCAATAATGAACTGCTGTCAGAATCTCTCTAAATAGGCCTATTTTTGGACTGTTTTCTCAGGTACAGTTAAGAGCACGAGCAAATCTCTGCTATTTCTGGTAACATCTCATAACCCAATTTACCACACGTTCGGATGGTATCAGAACAATTCTGATCTTCTGAACGATATTTACAAGACTTAGGAGGTGCTTTGGGGATGTCTGAATTTCTGATTTTGCTTTGATTTTTGACTAGAAAAAAGGCAACCTAAACAAGTGAGTCATTTGTTTGAATGCATGTATCAAGGAGAATTTGTTGTAAGCTAACCAGGAGAAGACTGGTGGAGTAAGTCTGGCTGTGATGAGTAGGGTATTCAGTGGAAGAAAAAAAGAACAATAAGGAAATTCCCTTAGAACTGTAATTTCATTGTTCCATGTGCACAGAATTTATAGTGATATGAGCCAAATAAAACAATAAAGAAACAGAGATACCTGCAGGATTTAGAAAGTATCTACTTGCACTCTTCCAAGCTACTTACACTTGCTCCTAAACGTGTATGGACATCATGATTCTGTACAGTGAATCTTAGCGTGGATATAAATCTTGATGCCTCTGGCTAGGAGATATTTTGCCCTCACTTTCGAAGTCATCCTTTAAGAACATGAAGGATCTGCTAGATCTTTGAGGTGTTCAATCCTGCTCAAGAGATACAGAGCAATATGGGGGTTTTGTATGCAAATCCACGGTTCTTTGGAAAAGTGGGACTAATGGTATTTACTTGGAAATTCTCTCAGGAGAAACTTCTGATCTTCCATCACCTGCAGTCTTGTCACAGCATGCAATGGTCAGGGATCACATCAGTCACTCTGGCTCCTCTGTAAAGACCAGAGAAATACCCAGGGTAGCATGGGGTGTGTACGAAACAGCACTTGTTTCTGGGCTTCGGAAGATGACATAACAGTCTTACAAATGGTGCAGACCTTTAGAGAGTGGACCATGAGCAGCCACATGGAAAAAATGAAGCAATTATAGAGCTAATAAAGGCAAATCTGTTTAGACACTAAGTTCTCATTATTCTAGGCTTATTCTCTCAGAAGGCTGATTAATGTCTTTTTGATCAAAGAACATGGAAGTAATACAGGAACATAGATCCTGCCAAGACGCCCATGAGCAAACATGCAGATGAGAAAATCACTAATAACTTCAGAAAGTGACAGTTGTGGACCATTTGATAGGCACATCTTGAACAATCATAGTGCATAATCTCTGGCTACATCAGACAGATTGGGCGGTGCAGGCACATGAGCTAAATAAAGGAGGCTTTATAGCAAATGTGACCTTCAGGTGTGGCTCAATGCAAGAATCACTTTACTGTTTCTGCATTATAACTGGAAGTAATTGGATGGTGCATTTATAAGCAATTCTTTCTCTGGTTTTCTAAAGAAGATGGTTTGATGGCTGAGCACCTCAGGTGGTCTTGCAGCCAGCAAGATTAGTCTTGCTTCAGCACTCTTCAGTCTCACTGCTGCAGAAGTCAGTAATGTCTAAGCCATGGATGTGCTCTGAACAAAGGAAAACTAAGAATAGGTCTATGAGAAGACCATGCTGCTATTACAGCAGTTTGGGGAAAAAATGTTAATTTACTGTGCTTTATTTAAAAAAAAGCATAGAGCCTGACCTTGGGCAGGATAGGAGCTCCCCTACTCAGTGTACACACATTTGCAAACACACTGTCTCCCATTCTGAATTCAGGTTTTCACTTATATTGTAGTATAAACAAGCAATGTTGTTATAGTACCAACAAATAATGTGTACGGAAACGCTGAGGTTTCCCAAAAGAAGTTGTTCAAAGGATTTGTAATAGGATGTAATTTTTTCTCTCAAATCGCAGTGATATTTGCTAAGGCTGATGAGGTTATGTCTCTACTTCTACACTAACCATGCCTGGGGAGGTTTCTGGCCAGGGAGGCTATCTGGCATTAAAGAGACTGTGTCTACTCTAGTAAATTTTCTTAACCTCCAAAAGAGGGTAGCCATATACAAACCGCTTTGTGTGAAGAGTCTCCTGAGAGCATTCCTGTCTGAAACATTTCTAGGAATTATTTTAAAGACTGCTAGTTGGCATGGGACAAAATGATACCAGAGAAGACTTCATGAATATACACAGTTGCCTTTCAGCCCCTTGGAAGCTCCTCTGGGTTATTCTTCCAGTGCAGAGATAACCTGACCACACCATGGCACTGCTGTCTGTGTTACGTCATGGTGGAGTAAATGAAGAGAGACTGAGGAACAGGAAAGAGAAACAGACTGAAGGCTGAAGAAGACAATCAAATTATGGAATTAGTGTCATGCATTTTTTAATGGAGGCTTGTGTTTTCTTTCTTCTGAATTGAGTTCTTCTACCTTGGGAAGAAAGTTGAGATGTACGTAAACATTTCAGATCCAGATATCTGAAGACTCACGTGTTAATTGCAGGTTTTCTGGAGCTATAAAAATGTTGGATATCAAATTTTGGAAGCTCAGTTTTAAATAATGGGCATACATCCAATTGTATGCCCTGGGTGCCTTTTGATAACCACTTTCAAAATGTTTCAAGAAATTGTCCAGAATCACTATTTAAATTATTTAATTTTTCCTTTATATTTGTAGAACAAGTAGAAGACAGAGGAAGAAATCTAACCTTAGCCCTAAACATTAGCATTACTATAAAGATAACCCCAGCCTTAATCCTAACCCTAAACGAAAACTGTAACCCTAACACAAACTATAAAACCCATCCCTAAACCCCTAAACCTAACCCTACATCTTAACTCTAAAACTTTAACCTAACCCTAATCCTAGCCCTAAATGTAACCTTTACCTTTATTTCAAACCCTAACCATAAACCCTAAGCCTAAGCCTGACCTTAACCCTAAAACCTACTGCTAACCCTAAATCTAAATCCTTACCCTAAGCATGAAAACTAAACCCTAACCCTAACGTTAAGTCCTAGCCCTAACCCACTTCACCTCGCTACATAAAACTTTTTTGTTTACAAAGGAATGTCAGATTTCTTTTTTCGCCAGTTCAGTGACAGAGGCTTCACCTTTTTAATGGAAAAATGTTTCTTCCTGAACATTATAGAAGATGCAGGATAATACAACTTACTGATCACTAATGTTGACTTCAAAGACCAGATTTTCTAGGTTTTTAACTGTGCAGCTTCCCACAAAGAATGTTGCCATTGCCGAGCAATAAGCCAGCGGAGGTGAGTCCATACTGGATATATTTTACCGAAGTGTCAGGTGCAACGTTAGGGTACTAAGCAGACTTCATGATTTTCACACAAATGTGCAAGTACTTTTACAGCAGACATATCATTAAATTATACCATTTTATTTACAAAGCTTGAAATTTTTTTTTTTTAAGTCAGTGCGCTATCTTGAGGTAAAAATAAGTTTTAAGTGTCTCTCACGGTGCAACAAATCTGTCTGCTGAAAAAAGCAATGGCTAGATCCCCAATCCTGCCACATACATGCATAACTTCATTCACTACAAGATTTCTATTGTGGTTTCAGGGACTGTGGAAATGTAAAATTTGGTGTTTTCTGTGGAATGCTCTCAGTGGATGCCACGGTAAAATGCAATTAGCCCTACCGCATCAAAGTTCTGAAACCTGCAGCTGACTAAGAGGGCTAGCTTCCCTTAAGACCTGACTATGCTCCACATGATGGTCAGGACAACCTTGTAAGAAACTTTCAGTTCTGTCCTTGTGTGCTCTAAGCACAATCTGGTTCAAATAAAATTAAGGATATGATGTAGAGGCTGGAGATTACCGCATAGGTTCTTTGGTCATTAGCAAACATCAGTCTAGATGGTCTCATTAGCAAATCCTTCAATATTTTTATGGTGTTCAGCATAACTGATAAAAGAGATTGTAAGACAAGAACAGCACACACTACTCAGTATCTACCTGACAACCCAAAGTGAAGGATAAGGCCATTCTAGTCTCTTCTACACTAACATTTCAAAATTGTATTATTTTTCTTAGCTAGTGGGTCTGAAAATTAGTGTAAATGGCATGAGTATTTGTTGAAAAAGCTTAAAAAGTAGTTACACATATGTAAAGAAAGAAAAAAGTTTATCTGTTGCTTTTACTCATTAACCAGTGAAAGAGACTGATGAACACCAAGCCCAGCATTTTCTCTTACCTGGTAAAGCTTATTATTTTGTGGACTGAAACCCTTACGGTTTGGTTGACTGAAAAGTAGATGTCTATTTTAGAAAGCAGTAATATGCTTCATAAGAATTAAAGCAAGGTCTTTCTTTACCGTTGCCCAGTTGCAGGTTTTAAATGTTTCCCCAGTTCAAAAAGGCTGAATGTTAATTATCCAGATAATTTCTTCTGGACTGCTGTGGCACTTCAGGTTAAGCACTCGCTCAAGCCGTTTGCTGGATCTAGGTTTAGGGAGTTAGTTTAGCGTCTTTTAAATTCTCTAGAAGGTACCTATTACTTTTCAGCTGTGATGTTGACAAAGGAAATAGAAGTATTTCCGCTTTACTGAGACACAGCAAATACTCTGGAGAAGAGCTGCAAAAACAGCAGTAGGATCTGGACTCCTGAAAACCTGCGGTGGTTGGTGCTGGAAAGGATCTCTGCAGGTCCTCTGCTCCAGCCCCCTGCTCAAGCAGGGACACCCAGAGCCGGTTGCCCAGGACCAGGTCCAGATGGCTTTTGAGCACCTCCGAGGAAGGAGACTCCACAACCTCCCTGAGCAACCTGTTCCAGTGCTCGGTCGCCCTCACAGTGAAAAAGTGTTTCCCGATGGTCAGAGGGAACCTCCCGTGTTTCAGTTTTCGCCCATTGCCTCTTGCCCTGCCACTGGGCTCCACTGGACAGAGCCTGGCTCCATCTTCTTCGCACCCTCCCCTCAGTAGTTCAACCCCAGACTAACAAGGACTCCTTCCCAGGTCCCAGACTGTCCCTGGCAGAGCTGCTCCGCGGAGCTCCCTGGAGGCAAGGAAGCTGCAAAGTGTGCCACATTCCCCTGCTCTGGAGAACATCCTTTGTTCACTGATTTCCCAGCTAGCTGAGAGAAATCGTGATTTCTAGTAAAGTAATTAGGGGAAATGTCCATCACCTGCCAGAGCACTCAATCAGAGTAGACCCAAAATTACCCTTCAAATTTCATCAAATGCTATAGCTAATTGGCAAATGTACCTGAAAATCTTGATGGATAAAACATTTTAGCTATTTCTGTATGCACGTAAAAGAAGAAAATCTTGACATTTGAACACTCTCTTCCTTTGTTTTAAGTAAGTAATTTCTTAGGTTGTAATGATTGCTGATGACTTTTGTTTAACTGTTGATAGGACTAGGGAAAGGCAAATCAATTGGATTTTTTATTCTGTCCCTGTCTATTCTCATGTTCCTGTGCAGTAAGTGTGAAATTTGTTCCACCTTTGGGTCTCCTGATTGGAAGGAATAATAGTATAATAATCTAGCAGTTAAGAATTGTTAGCATCGATAGCCTTGCTTAGCACTAGAAGCTAAAGTAGCTGAAGCCTCAGGCCACAAACTGTGACCTTTCACCTCGGTATTGCTCTAGAAAGGGAGCAGCTTAAACATTGACAGCTGGAGTAGGCAAAGCCTACAGACCGTGGGGCGTGAGCTGTAACAGCCGCACTATGACATGCTGAAAAGCTAACCACAGGGCCGGAAAAAACGACCCAAGAGGATGTGGAACAGGACATAGAACCACCATGTACTGCGTAAGAAGGTGACCACTTAGCAACCGCTTAGTAATGAAACAGCAAACCTGTCACACCAAGAAAAGGCAAGAAGACCCCAGACGTTAATATTACTATTGGTCCGAACTGTCACGCGCGGGTGGGGAACGCAGACTGTAAGTGCGTAACTGCCCAGGGATTTCTTTGTTTAGGGTCCCTCTTCGGGGCGCCAGCTCGAGCTGCAGTGCTATTAGCAAAAAGCGCTTTTATAGAGAAATCTACCCTTCAGCTTATTGACTCAGTGGAAACCTGGAGTCGAACCCTGTTACGGCGACCGGCACGCATAATTTCCGTAACACTAACAATATTTACTTCACAAAGCTTGCAGCTTCCCAGCTGTGTGCAAAATCCCTGGTGAGGAAAAGTCTTGAGGTGGTATAAACCAACTGGCGCGCACTGACCTATGGAATTTGCTTTCATAGTCAAACTCGTTATATTCTCATAATGTAAGTAAAAGAGTTATTATCACAGCATAAAGTATGAAAGGAACGTTGGTTTACATTCCTGGTTTTTTGTAGCACGCAAGTTTTTTAATGCAGGTTAGGAGCATTTGGGATTTTTTTCTAGCCCCTTTTAATAAAATGAAAAAATTTCCTATGATGTATTTCCTTGACAGCAGTGATATTTATAATTTTCTTTCTTATTTGTTCTGTAACTCAATAATAAAACACATTTACAACCGAGTTATTTCTGTTGTGGTCTAGGATTACCGAAAAGGGAGCAAGACTTTGTGCACTGAAGGACATTTTAAAAGGAGAAGAAAAAAAAATACACAGGATAGAGGAGAATAAATCTATTAACAGCAAAATATACTAAGAAAGCTTGAAACCTGAACAAAAACCCGGAGAAGGGAAGTGATAGTGGGGATGGAAGAGTAGCTTGGGAGGGACCTCTGGCAGCAAATAAGTGGTCTGCCAGTGAGATGGAATCTGTAAGGACAACATTTTCTCTGTCTTCCACGTGTTGATCTTCTGTTCTCACACTATGTGGGGAGGCTGTGATAGGGTTAGTGTGCATCCTCTCAGAGCATTGACAGCTTCCTCTCTTACACGGTTATTCAGCCTTTTGCGCTATCAGGCGATGGCAGTGCAGACAGATCCAAACAAGCACAAATTAAATGTGTATCAGGATACTCCTATATCCTCAAAACTTGCAAGCCGTATGTAACCCAACAAATGGATGCAACATATAGAGAAAGAGCCTTTCTCATACCTTTTGTGCAATAGAAAACTATTTTCACTGTGCATTTTTGGATTTTGGCCCTCGCTTAATTTAACGGCATACCAAAACCTTGTATTGAGTGCAGGATTATTGTGGACTCTCAATGGAGCAGATGGGCATACATTCATCTGCACAAATTTAGTTTAGACTAATAAGCAAACAAAAGGGACAGACATGGTTTAAAACGAAGGTTCTGGGAAATAATTTTTAAGACCAAGAAGAAATATTTCCTCTCTTTAAATAATGTAATGGAAGCAATTATTTATATCTATTTTTTTTTATTACATACCCTGGCCGAAAAAAACCCTGGTTTTGTAGTTCCTTGTTTGATACATAAAAATAATCTGAAAGGCAAAATTGCTAGAGGTAATAATAATAATATAAATAATAATTTCAAAGGAAAAAATCAAAGAGGGAGAAATGAAAATAAAGAAATGCAAAGAATTATTTTAAAATAGTACCATTTTAAACATTGTACTGCACATGACTGAACATGTTGGATACAAATTTGTTTCACATACATGACCATAAAACCTGTAGTGTTCCATATGTATTTTAAAATATGCTAAACATATTCTTATACATTCCTTTTGTTTCTCATTCTTTAAATTATCTTTCTTTCTAAGCGAAAACATGATGGCACAACCCTTGGTTTTCTGAAGAAATCTAGCATTCAGGGTTATTTGCCTAAGAAGGATAATTAAAATCTTACTAAATTTTACATTTTCCATGTCATGCTATTTTGTACTCCTGTTACATTGACAATTACGTACAAGTTTAGACATCTCTCAGTGGAAAATAATATCCTGGAGCTAAAAATTCTTTAGACGTTGCTGGTTTGGTTTTTTTCTTCTCGTGAACAAACCACGCATTGCTAAACACCTCTAATTTAAGTCAAAATTAGGCAATACAGCCTAAAACTGTACAATTAGCCCATTAGCATAAGAAGTGTGCACAGGATTAGTGCAGGATTATACGGTATTTGAATCTGTATTTTGTTGAACTAATGTTGAGCATATTTTACTTCTAATTGTTGACTGTTGCTGACTGGTGCCAAGAATGAGTGACAGCTCACAGAGAAGGACTGAGGCAAAGTGCACCAACGGCCGCTTAGGTTAAGACCTTACTAACATGGAAGATCCTCACTTCTGTTAGCATCGTTTCATCCTTTTCAGTGAGTTTGAGAAGCAGTTTTAAGTTGTTTCCTCAAAGGGAGTGACTTTATCCTGAAATGAATAAACATAATATTTAATGTATTTTCAGCTCAGGCATTGGTTATTACGATGTTCGTTGAAAGCCCCTTCTAGTCATTAAGTGAAATGCTCCATTTATAATAGGAATATTAATTTAAAGAGAATAAATTTCTCAGAAAATGCGCCTGGAAATAGTATTTTGTCTAAACCAGCAAACAATTATTTTCAGTAGGCAGTCTTTAGGCACTCTTCCAATTCAGCCAGCTCTTTTTTCCAGTCCTGGAGAGGAATGACATCTACCAAGTGCTTATCCCTTTGAGTCGAGTCTCTGTCAATGCTGAGATAACAGGATTAATGCTGGACAGAATTACAGTTCCTATCAAATTCCCTTCCCTTCCCTTCCCTTCCCTTCCCTTCCCTTCCCTTCCCTTCCCTTCCC
>JAVKLA010000112.1:0-27835 GCA_034782735.1 Sagittarius serpentarius
TTTCGTTATATTCTCCCTCTCCTGTTTAATTAAGGAGGGGGAGTGAGAGAGCGGCTTTGGTGGGTACCTGGGGTCTAGCCAGGGTCAACCCGTCACACTTATTCTTAAGAAAATACATAAGGATCTCTGTTCCTCATTTCAATTCATTTTCCTGCTTAGAGTCCCCTGTCCCTGTCCCCTGTGATCAACTTGAGTAGCAACATTTTTTTTTTTTCAAGCATATTTCCAATTTATCAAGACTTAATTATGCTCTTCGGGGTGTACTGGTGATTCCTCGAGCTTGGTGCCCTTCTGAAAATTTACTCTGTTCTATTACCCAGGTTCTTGCTGCTTCTGACGATTGCTATTTTTACGTAAGGAAGATGAGTAATGTTGAATGAAGAATATACACTTATCCATAATTTTCTATGTATGGAAAGAGTATAGTGATGGAAACCATCTGCTATCTGTGTAGATGTCGTTTCTTCTTCATCCGTATTTCTACCTGAGCAGTATCACTGTGAGCCTTTTACGTTAAAATCTGTTAATGGAAGTGGAAATTTCTAAATTGAAAGATGGTGGCTAGATTCACTATTATATGATATGAAAGTTTTTACATGTGTTTTCTTGATCTTTAAAGCCACAGAAGTGCCCACATTGTTGTTGCTCACTAGGAGAAGAGAAGGCAGGAGAGAACTGCCAGTGAGTGACCCTCTGGGGGGCCTGCAATGGTGTGTCAGGCTTCCACAGGGGAAGGGTGTAAGATGGGGCAAATCTGCTGCCTCCCTGGGCAGCCAGGTCAGCCTGATCTCATTAACTCCAGTCCTGAGACAGAAGAGTAAAGAAATTAGGGGGGAGAGAGAGAGAAGTAGGTGAAGGATAATAAACCTTGAAAGGAAACCTTCTTTAAACATCAGCCTGGGAGCAAAATTCAAGCTATGCATTGTTACGTTGTTAATTTGAAAACAGAAGACAAGTCAAGAAATGAGTGGATTAGGTTTGCTAATATCAGTGGGTTGGTTTGTGTTGAAAGTGATGTTTTAATTTTAGCTTTTCGCAGTTCCCTATGTTTGTTTTAGTTTGTTTGAAAATAGCTCAATTTTAATGAATTAGAACACCTGAAATACGCCTAAAGGAAATCATTAGAGAGTAAAACATTGTATTAAGAAAACCAGCCCAAACCTTCCTGTGTGCTTATTCTTACCATGCGTTGAAGATAAAGGGTCCCAGAAGAAAAACTCGGAAGCCTTAGAGAAAGATAACTTCGTATGCTCTGTGGCTTGAATGAATGCTATTTTTCATGTGACATCTAGACTCCCTCAAAAAATTGCTTTGACCCTTGTGATGAGCAGGAGGAAAAGAGTATGACCAAGAAACAGCTAAGGAACCACAGGGGAACAGACATTAATGAAATAAGCATTGCTTCAATCTAGGATCAAACCTTTTTTTTTTAACTGCCTTGTTTAATGCTGCATAAGGAACCATTAAATCTCCCTCTGGGCTTTAGAAGTCCTACTTTGTAGGTGATGGATCTCAGGCATTGGTAGGTAGTCAAGGACTGGTGAAAATGAATGTTGTAGGAAAGTTCAGCGGAGACAATAAGCCCTGAGGACACAACAAGAAAAAGCTAGTCCCTAAGTTAGTACCTACAGATTTGGAGCCAGCTGTGTTTTCTTGGCCTTCAAACATCTCTCTAGTACCACTAGTTTGCCAGCACTGTATTCTGGATGGTTCTGCGGGCAGGTATTTCCTGCAATGTCTTAATTACATTTTTTTCTGTTCTTGATGGGATTCCACAGAAGTCACAAGCATGCATTTTAAAATGTAATATTAAAAGGAAAGATGACAGTCACCAATGCTTTCCCAGTGACTAAGGTTCTGTAAATACTGTCATGGTACAGTTGGATTTATTTTTAATTATTAGACCAGCCTGGGGAAGTGCTGCCAGAGAGCAGTGATAGCCTGTCCATTGCTCGTTTGAGCATAACAAAGGGCTTGACTTGGAGCAAGTTGCAATGCACATAAAATATTGTCTGAGTTTGTTCTGCCTTTCTTGTTCTCAAGCAGCAGAAATGTAATCTAGAGCTGCAATAGAATTTAATAGTAGGGTAGATCCCTGTGGAGCAGTATCTTGGCTATACGTTTCTCAAACTAGTAGTCTTTCATTTTATTGTTCTGATATGGTTTTGACCAGTTAGGAAATCATAATACTGGTTTATCAGAGGTGGTGCTCTCATTGATCTCTTCCCTCTTTCACTTAACGTTTTTCATAAATCAGACTTTGTTTTCTTCTGAGAAGTGTCTCCTCATATGAAAATCAGTATTGGACTAAATAAAATTTACGTTTATTTTCCTGTATGGATGCGTTCACCTTTTGTTGGTTTAGGTTTTCAGGGGGTTTACACATATGAAAATACTGTTAAAACGGAGTTGGAATAAGCTGAGTGGGAATAAATAACTTACACAAAGCATATCTTATTGTATTGTCTTGCATACAATATGTTGTCTTTTCTTACCCTCTGCGATAGTTCTGTTTTATAAACCCACTGTTCAGTCTGACTCAGTGTTGCTGCTTTTCAGAAGTAGATGTGCACTAAGATGCTGGTTATTTTTTCTCTTGCAGAGTTGAGACAGATTGCTGCAATTATAAAAGGAGTTTATTTTATTCGTTTGAAGGAAACGATGATACACAGGAATAGCTTATGTTGAGACAGATTAATATCTGGGGAGAGGAGTTAAAACAACCTGAATAATTCTGCAAACTAAGAGATCAGTAAAATAGCCAGGATGTGACATCTGGAGCAGGACTCTATTGCATGAATATGGACACCTAATGATATTTTAGGTGTCCTGGGATGTCTGAGGCATCTGCAGTGGGTACACTGATATGGCACAGGAGCTAATGGAGACTTGGGCTGTTCTGGATGGGCAGCTTGGTGGCCAGATGTCCAAAACCTATCTAAAATAGCCCCAGATGTCTTCTTTCTGGTAGGCAATTAGAAACCACCCCTGCACTTGAATAAGTTAGCACAACAGTCTTGCAGAGAGAGGGGGATCTTGGATGCTTTTGCTGTCTTTATTTCATCTCATTCTCCCTGCATCATACTGCCTCTTTTTGGGTGGGGTTTGTTTGTTTGTCTGGTGGGGTTTTGTTTGGGTTTTTTTCCACGCAGAAGTACTGACCTTCTGGAAGCCATGTGGAAGGGAATACTTTCAGAACATGTGAAATTTAGGCTAGTTTTATGTATGTGTTTATATATAGGTTATAATAAGTTTTAGGAGCCTAAATATGGACTCTTAAACCCACATCTTGCATCTTGTGCCCAGACCCTTACTGCAGAGGTGATGTGCTGCTTTATGCAGGCAAGCTCCACAGATTGAACATAGCAGTGTACTGCAGCAGCTGTGGGTGCTGAGATATTGGGAGAGCCAAACTCATCTCCAGCTCATTGAATTCAGAAGATTACTGTGGCATAAGCTGTATTTAGTGTCTAAAGGAGCTATGCCGTATTTCATTCAAGTCTCTGTCAGATGAAATCTTCTTCTCAACCAGGCTTAAGTACACGCATTTCAAATGTTTTGGATCAACAACAGCAAAAAAAAAATCCAGAACTTATTCGCAGGGTCTAGATGAGGAATTAAGGTGATGAAATCACACTGCACAATTTCAATTTTCTGCCTTTTGCACTAGAAAAGTCATGGAAATGCTTGTGACTAGTCTGGTGCCCCCAAATAGTGTGTAATATCTAAGTGGCAGAATTGTTTTGAGCGGATGAGGAAAGGTTGCAAACCCAGAGGAGGCAGATACGCAGAATTATTTTAACTGTACCTGGGTAAGGCCCTGGGGATTCTGGTTGGGAACACAGCAAATACTGGCACTCACTCCTTGCAGAGCGCCAGGGTATTCTCACAGTGTAAAGGAGATACCCATGCAGCTGTTAAAATACTAGAATTTAAAATGTTAAGGTGCTTAATTGCAGGGAAGGTTGAAAATGTCACATACAACTTATTTTTCATTATTCCTAGGCAGAACTATGCAACTCATCACTGCAGCTGTTTAGTGAGTGTCAGCTCTCCCCTTGAGAAAAGGCAGTTCTCATTTTATAAAGGAACAGAATGGCAGAAAGGCTAAAATATTACTGTTCAGAGGCTCGGGTGAGAAGAATCTGTTATTTGAGGCTCTGTATACGTACAATAAGGGTATGTTCATAAAATGACAGATGATCAAGGTAGCTTCATCTGAGAAGCAGTTACTGCATGTGCTGCTCTTGTCATCTGGAAATAAGTACCAAGATACATTAGCTAATCTGCTTTCATGGCCAAAGGAAGATACAGTATGTTAGTATAAACGTTAGTGAACCCTCCTGTTCATGGTTGGCTATAAACACACATGTGGTGGCTTGAGCTGATGGACAATAGCTTGATTAATCTCAGTGAGTAGATGATGGGCTTTCAGCCCGGAGAGGTAAATAGGGCTGCTGTCCCCCTTTTCTGTATGGGGAGCTGAGGAAGCCTGTGGGAGAGCCTAAAGTGCAACCCCTGGTTCCCAGCCGAAGTCTCTATCCACCAAAGATCTCCCATAGTCTTCACAATCTGAAAAATCACTAAAAACTTCAGTAAAGATTTCAGTTTTCAACATTAGCAATGGAAATGCCAAGATGTGTTTTTGATGAAGTCTAGAACTCAAAGGTCTTGCAGTAAGCTCAGAGAAATGTAATGGAAATCAAAATACATGCTTTAATAAAAACTAATAACGTGGTCTTAAAGTCCGTTTTTATTATCCCTTAAATTTCTTTCCCTTTTAGACTCCTATATAAGATGATTAAATCTATTTGTATGAGCTACCTGATGCTGCTCAAGTATTGAGAACTGGGAATTACAGAAGTAAATATTTTCTCATCTGTGAGTGAGATGAAATCAGACCATATGTTCTGGACTTTGTTCCTGTGATGCAATTGTATTTTCTGTGAAAACATTGCCACAGTCTTTCTTCCTAGAAGTTGTAGAGGATTGTCACAGCTTTTGAAAACCTTACTTTTTTTTGAGACATTTTTTGAATAACGGGTTAGAAATATGAAGACAGTTTCATGTGAAAAGCATGTGTGCCGTGTTTTTTTATGAAAAGCATGTGTGTGCCTTTTAAAAAGTCTACCATTTCATGATTTTTATTTGGATGAGAAAGTAGTATTAATCATTTGCAGTAGCCAGCTTTTTTTTTTTTTTAAATTACTGACTGCGGTTGTAATAGTAGAAAGTTGACATCTATCCACAGGTGTTTATCTACAGCTATCTACAAGTTTCCTCCTATTCATAAAAGTGCTGGGAAAAATGCAAAGAAAGTAATCATAGAAATTTGCTCAAATGAAAGCAGAGCATGTAGTTTGACCTCAGACATGCTTCTATTGTGATAATACTACATAAACGTTCTAGTGCAAAAGTTAAACATGGAGATGTGCCTTCACTTAATTTCTAGTCCTTAAAATTATTAATTCTCGGAGAAAATGACCTAGCCTAGACTCCCATTACTCATCCCATTACCTAATCTAATGCAGAAGATGTGAACCTCACTAGTTCACCCGCACTGAGTTACATACCAGGAGCAGCCCATGATTCATCAAGTTAGAAGTGTGTTCCCAACATGTAATTTAAACACGGACCTCCACACTTACTCTTGTTTGCATTTAAATTTTAAGGGACATAGAAATCATCGACAAAACCCATATTTGCATACCTGCAAACATGGTAGTGGAGCTGATTGGTTGTTGACATGGTGAATCCGATATCTTTAAATATCGAGTAATTCAGCTGATGTATTTTGTAAATTTAAAACAAATGTTCGCTATTCCTCATAAAATAGATATCAGTGCTTCTAGCTGTGGACAAGGGCTGCGGAAAACAGCAAAATTCTTGCCTGCTTACCTTGAAATTAATTCCAAATTAATTACATGCATAAATTAAGTGCCCAAATTCTCTTTCCCTGTCATTTTTATCATTGTATTGTACCTCCCTTGGCTCTGTAATCCTCTGAAACATTTCACAGTCCTGATTTTCACATTGCAGCTCTACATTTTTTCCAGTGCCCAGTCAGCTTTGTGTTCTTCATTATCTTTCCTGCTTTCATACACATTTTTATCTCTCCACATCCCCTTATCTGTTCCCTCCCAAATCTCCTTATCCTACATCCAGAATGCACCCTAACCTTGCTCATGCTCCAGTCTCCTCTTTGCTTTGATGATGCATATGCCTTTCAGTTGCTCAGGCCTATGTATATGTCAGATGTTTATCTCTTCCAATCACTTTTTCTCTGCTACAGCTATCTCTGCCCCACTTTGGTGTGGTATGATCAGGAAGGTTTGAATGACTAGTGAATATCTAGTAGTATCAATGTGAAAATCCCTTTTTTGTCACTTCCTACTCAGTGATCAAACTAATATGCTGTAAATCATTGCAGGAAGCTGAAGACAGACTGTAATGTTTATTGCAAGAAATCTGCATTAGTTCTATTTCAAACTTGGGTCCATAAAACCTATGAAAAATTTCCATTATCTTTATAGTAGGAGTTGGATCAGGTCTGTTTTTATTGTTGCCTTCATTAGCTACCTGTAAACTGAAAGTTCGTAAGGATACTAAAAGAACATAGATATTCTGAGCTTAATCCATTCTGTAACCTGAAAATCTCACTGTCGGTACTAGGAGTAATATGCTTTGTTATGTACAACATAGTGTCGTTACAGGTTTATGTGGAGTGGCCCCAGCAAGAAGGGCCACTGATGTATGTCTGATGTAGGCATACAAATAGCTTGTGTCCTGGGATGCCTTTCTAAATGAATTTTGCTTCCTTTTTTTTTTTTTTTTTTTGTCCTGTCCTCAGCTGCTGATTTGTTACTCAGTATCTGTTGCCTTTTATCACAGTGAATTTCACCAATAGGCAGAGTGATACCCTTCAGTTTATATGTAAAATTTTTATGCAGTTACTGCAGTTTTACTGCAGGAAGGACCAGAGCTGAAATGCTGTACAAATACTGTAAAAATAAAACAAAAAAAAAAACCAAACCAAAAAACCAAACCCAACCAACCAAACCACACTACTGCTGTGTGTAACAATAAATGAAATATGTTGAGTTTGTGTTTCTTCTTCTGACTGTTTTGATCTGAGGGGTGATTATTCTGAAAAAATACTATTATAAATCCTAACATTTATGGAATTCTAAATTATAAAAATAAGTAATTGGATTTATAAGACTAGTCACGATTTTTCACAAAGGGTCAAGATTGCATTACATGTAATCAGCTTTAGAAAGAAAAGGAGAATTTTGTAGAGAAAAGACCAAACATGACGTGAAGGTGTCACATGTCAAGTGAATGGTTTAGATCTCCTTCACTCTTTTTGGATCACTGAGATTCAGTGGGTGATTAGTGAAAGCTTTACTCAACAGCTTCTGAAAAGTTACCAACAGGAATATGATCAGATCTGGGTAAGCCAAAACTGAATTAGAGTTCTACAGGACTTCCTTCTGATTTCTTTAGAGAGAAACTTTCCTTTTTTTAACATTTAAGAGAACTGAAATTTTACATTGAGACTTAGAGGTCCCAAAAGGATCGTATAGTTAATTATTGAGTACAAGTCAGGTGATTTCATTAGTATAAAAAGGCTTATAACTCATAGTATATATGAGGAAGAAAAGTACACAGGGAAGAGAAGCAAAGGCTGTGCTTGTCTCGTGCAGCGGTGTACAGTATTTGGAATATGCCGTAAGAATTAACTTCCAAGGTCCTCTTAGAAGATTTGAATGAGGAAAGGGTACAGGGTATACCCTTTGTATTCTAGAGGACTTATTCTGTAGGAGTTAAAGAAGTGTTCAAGGATGATGAGACTAATGGGGTAATTAACTGATTTTTTTTTTTCTTTTTTTTTTTTTTTTGTAGCTACCTTCACTTGGAAGGAGCCTAGGGAGGTTGTTAAACTGGAACTGTTCTTTACAGAAGCAGAGGATCTCCCTCAAGTTGAGGTGGCAGTAGGCAAGGTTATAGAAGAATAATAGAAGAATAAGGTTATAGAAGAATAGGATAAGAGAGAACATGCTTGCATTGGTTAAAAACAGTCAGGAAACAGAATAGGAATATTGATTTTCATATTAGAGGGTATTCATTCATAGAGTTTTAAAAGAACTTGTATTTTTCAACCTGATCATGAATCATCTGGAAAATGATGGCAAAACTTGCTGATGATAGTATTCTGTATAACAAAGATAAAGGCCAACTTCAAGAGCTACACTGAATAACAGAGAAATCCAATGGCAGACGACAGGATGTTCAGTATTGAAAAATGCAAAGTAATGCAAATGAGAGAGAAACATTCCCTACTTCTGGCTCAGCAGTGAGCACTGGAATAGTGTCCTTCTGGTTTCTATGCAGTATAAAACATCCAGGATGCTTGCTGCTTCTTTTTTTTTTTTTTTTTGTTTTAATAATTTATGAGCTGGAGTTACCCATCTGGTGGTTTTCCCTAAAAATAGTTTTAGTATGAGCATGGTATGTGCATTTCCTTTCACTGATTTTGTAAAGGTACGTTACTAGTGATACAAAATAGACATAATTTATTCTTGGATACTAGAACTACACAAAAAGATGAATGGGGTGTATATGTACTATATAGACAGCTCTCCTTTTGTTGCTTTGGGCAACCATATAGTTAAGTGATAATGTTCCTGGAGATTGAGTCTATGAAGCAATAAATGGCTTTTATAGTTGATTAAATGCTGAAGTGCAGCTGGAGCTACAAAAGCCATCTCAAGCAGTAAGTATGTTATTACCATTATGGAAAGATAAAAGGAGAACATCATGGGAATAGGAATCTTTAAAATTTTGAGGCAAGGGGAAGAACAGAAAGGATAATATTTTCATTAAAAGTATTTGCAGGGTAGATGTGAACCAATACTGTTAGTCTATAACCTTTGCATTTTTTAACAAATCCAGATACATAATATGTAACTGAACACAACATAATCTGTAAAACTTTAAAGCAATGGATGTGATGACATTTAAATTCTGAGCTGGTATAGATCTGAATTGGGCTGCTCATTTCTCAGAAGCATTGAGAAGGAAGACCAGTGGGTTTTGCAGCAAGAGTAGTTTTGCACAGTCTTCCTAAATCAGTGCTAGTTCCAAATTATGTCAGGCTTGGAAGCTAGCCTGTTAATTTTTCTTTATAAGCTCTTGGCCTCCTAAGACATCTCCCTCCCCCTGGCAAATGTCTTTTATCTCTACAGGGGGTTTGGAAAGGAAGGAACTGTGTAATGAACAGGACTGAGGACTTTCTGACTCTGCCTCTAGTTAAGGAGACAGAAGTCCTGCAGCAACTGGATGTGCCCAGTCCTGGTTCAAACCCACAGCAGAAATGAGGTTGCAGCTCCTTTTGCCAGGGAATGGATACCAAACTCAGGCTGGGACTGAAGTGAATAGAGGCTTCATCTGTTGGTGCTATAACTAGGACCCAGGTGACCAAGTGGTCTACTCCTGCTGCATAGTCTTGGCCTTCCAGGAAAATATCGTGATGGTTTGTGCCAAAAATTGAATGTCATGAAGCAGTGTGCTTCACCCTAAGTATCTGCAGTGATTAATTTTCTCACCCCCTCTGACCCAGTGAAAGATATAAAAATAGTTGTATGACACAAAACAATCCATAATTGTATTGAAAATTATCAAAAGTGCTCAAAGTATCTGAAATAAATCTTCCCAAGTAATTACCTGAAAATCATATCCTCACTTTTGAACCAGCTCTTCAAGGCTGGGCAGGCAAATACATCAGCACCTAAGTGCATGAACTGAATGGTGAGCACGCTTTCTCTGTCCCAGACCATTTCACTCATTGGCATTATTTTATCCAGAAAAGGACCTGGGTGAACACTGGAGTACTGGGAGTTTAAAACTGTAGGCATGAACTGGTAGCACCTGGAGGACTGGTTTTGTGTCGCATTTAGCCAACTGTGTCATGATCTCAGACTTTGTAATCAGAGCCAAACCTCCAGCAACTACTGTCCAGTGTATGTGTCCCTGAATTCAAGACCTAAATACGAGTCAACAAACAAAAACTGTGCTGAGCGGAGCTGCTTCTTCATGACTTCTTCATTGCCCGAGATGCATCCTGAATCATACATGCTCCTGAATCATACATTTAGATTAACAGATGTGTCTCTTTTCCACTTATTTTAAGATTCATGAAAAATGGTTCAGTCATGAGGGCCCAGTCTCTTCCCATTAAGTCAATGAAACTCTTGTCAGTGATTTAAATGGAAGTAGACCCAAGTCCCATATGAAAACATCCTGTCACTAGAAAAGCAAACTGAAAAAGCTCAATTTAACCAGGCTTGCCTTAGGTATTGTATTGTTTAGATCGGATTGTCTACAAGCAAATGTTTCTTGTTGGTACCATAGCTTTAGCTTTAACTGTTTATTGAATTTGAAATATATTTATTATAAACAACATTGGAAAACAGTTATTTTCACTAGGACTTGTATATGTATCTGTAATGCATTATGTGATGATAGGAACACCATCGTTCACGACAGCTATATTTCTGTAATATGATCCTGATGAACAAAAACGCCCAGGGACTGAATACCAATCTTTATTCTGAACTACAGTTTGCTGCGTGTCTCTCTTTTCAGCCATTTTTTAAAATCCTTGCCTTGTTTCTTTAAAGAATTTTAAATGTCTCTGGGGGAAAAAGTCTTTATACCACGTTACTTTTTTTTTATTTTGCATTTATTAAAGGCATGAGAGAAAAAACATACCTGCACGTTTCTCATGTAAGTGTATTCTTTTGGTCAGCCCTTGAACAGGTTACAGTTCTTAACAGGGAACTTCAGCTTCATTGGGTAATTTTAGCAACATATATTCACCCAGGTGGGAAGGATCTCAGGAGGCCATCTGCTCAAAGCAGACTTCAGAGCAGGTTGCTCAGGGCTTTGTCCAAATGAGTCATGGAAACCTCCAAGGATGGAGATCTTGCAGGCTCTGGGAAACCTGTTCCAGTGCTTAATTATTCTCACAACGATTTTATTTTTTTCTTATACCTAGCAGGATCCCTCTGTTTCAAATTATGCCCATCGTCTCTCTTCTGCACTTCAGTAGAGAGCCTGGGTCTGTCTTCTTGGTGACCCTTTTGTTAGGTATTGGCAGGCTGTGGTAGTTATCTCTAAAGCCTTCTCTTCTCGGGGCTAAAAAATCCCGGTCCCTCAAACTGCCTTCATAGGCACATGCTTAAGGAATTATGTATGTTCTTGAGCTGCAAAGCACATATTTTCGTATTCTGCTGTATTTTTCCTAAGGTCAGATCATTTCTAGTATTATTCGTTACAAATTTGAATGGCTTTTCAAAGTGGTAACTAAGCAAATGGCTTATAGCTATTAAAGATTAGTCATAGACAATGTCTATCTGAAATTATTTGAACCCATAATTGCGTTTTCAGTCAATAGAGTCCATTATGATTGTGTGTTTATCTAAAAAAATGCCAATGCATACCTTTATACTTCATGTGGTTTAATCCTTAAACATCAAATCATACCTCTGTCTAGGGAACTGTTAACGTTACTTCAGGCTGCTTTCACACAGACATATTAATGTAGCGCACATACAAATGCATACTTTATGGAGCAAGACAAGAGTTGAACATCTACATTCTGATACACCAGGGATCTTTTCTTGCTTCAGTTGAATGTTGTGCCAATCCTATGGTCAACTTCAGAGGCAGCAGATCTACTGATCACATGCAAAGGCAGCCCACACAAGACATCATGCTTTTATTATTACTAGATAATTACCTGCTTCACTCAAATGAGGCACACAAGATCTTTCATTACTATGTTAGTAACAGAAATCTCAAGAAAAAGTCCTAGAGATTTTAGTGTTCAAATAAACTGAGTGTGGTGTCAAGTCAGTGATTCAACATGCATGGGTAAGACAGCTCAGAGATTTCTCAGAAGACCTTGTTCTGTAGCATCTTTA
Source organism: Sagittarius serpentarius (assembly GCA_034782735.1). Lineage (NCBI taxonomy): Eukaryota > Metazoa > Chordata > Aves > Accipitriformes > Sagittariidae > Sagittarius > Sagittarius serpentarius. The sequence goes on from JAVKLA010000112.1 coordinate 11,988, forward strand.
TAAGCTCTTGGGAGCTGACAAAACAGTCAAGCTCATGTTATGGGACCTGTATTTGAGACTAAATTATATCCCTTTTTTCTCAGTTGCCAATATGTGGATGGCCATTCGTAGGTGGTGTATGACGTAGGTACCTATCCACAAGTTTTGACGTTCAGTTAAAGAAAGTGTAAACAGCCATTTATTTGTTTCCTACTTTTACAACTAGTAACTGAAGCAAGGAAGTGGTTTCACTTTTCAGCAAATGACATAGGGATCCATTGCGGACATTTCAGCAAATGACATGAAATGCTCCTTTTCTAACCCGTGTTCTACTAGAATTGCTACAGTTTGCAGGACTTCAAAACCATGAAATTACACAGTTTTTACTTTTTTTTTTTGAGTAGCTAAATATGAAAAAAAAAAACCCCAAACAGCAAAAATGATCATGCTTATCTTCCACACAGGTTGACATCTGACTCCTAGCAACATAGGATTTTATTCTGTTTTGTGTTTCACCCGTGGAAGGAACTGTTAGGTAGGTGAGGCTGCTATAGAGGAAAGAGAAGCTGATTAAGGTAAATGGGATTTCATAAGCCACTGCATTTGAAGGAATAGGATCCTTTGGGTTCCTGATTCATGGGAACTGAAGGAGACCAATAGGCATATGAACAAGATATTCCTAGTTGCGTGAAATATGTATAGATATCCTACTATATGTGGGACATGATTTAAATGATACAGGCTCTGTACAGTTCTGACATGCAGGTTATATGTTTCTGATGAAACATACAATTTGTGTTTCTGTAAGGAAGGCAAATGCCTGTGAAGTGTAGATTTGTAGCCCATTATGACCTTTGGCAGTGCAGTTTATACAGCAAGTAATTTTCTGACTTGAGGCGTGCATGAATCTTTTTTCTCCTTCATTTTATCCAGTGGTCATGCGGTATGTCATCCTGTCATTAGATGGCATATTTCTGTCTTGTAAACACAGATGTGTTTAATGGGGAGGTTAGTGGCAGTGAGAAATGAGCAATATCTCACCCGCTCTTGCCAATATTATTATTAATTATTTTTATGGACCCCAAAAGTGTGCTAGGCACTTGGAGGAGCCATTAAAGCAATTTAATGCTTCTTGTAATGCTCCAATAACCAGGGAATTTTTTACACATATATTTACCTTTATGTAGATAATTTCACAAGATATGCTGCAAGCAATCACCTGACAGCTCCTTGTGTCACCATTGTGAGTGATGTGTTAGGGCCCTGCTGATTTTTCTCGCTCTCTTGTTCTTTCCATTTCACAAGGCAGGCTGAGATTCGGGCTTGTATTGTCACGGTGCTTTATATCTAAGTTGATAGTGGGTTTGCATTAATTACAATGGAATTTTGATTCTGCTCATCCTTAGTCATGCTTGTATGTATGAAACCTATGGATGTACCTAGAGAGAGCAGCTAATGTCCACAGATGTTCTTATGAGTCCATGCTTGCTTGCTTGAGTTGTACCCTGAGGGAGAATTTGTTTTAAAGGAGAATGAAGGTGCCTACTTCTTTTTGCTGAAAGGTAGCCCTGGTTCTTATATAGCCAAATCTCTGTGTGTCCATTTATATTTGGAGCTATTGCCAGTTTACTGCAAGGGTTTGCAACCTGAAAAGGTCTGTTGCATCATACCTTAGTACCTCTGGTTCATGTGTGTGGCTGCTCAATGCTTTAGACATGGTCTAGGTTAGTACTTGTGCTTAGCACATCTCTGCGTACATCCCTGGTGCCATAAATACAGAATATTTCTTGCCTACAAGTTCAGAATTTAGTGCTCATATATGACACAATTCCATTGCACTTGGCTTTACAACCCAGATAAATTTGTTTTACTTTAATTTGTATTTTTATATATAGTATTTATATGTTATATTTGTCTTATATATTTAATTTTCTTTATACAATTTTATGCTCGGAACAATCTCATGAACATTTTTTCTACATAATTTTTGATAAAGCTTCATCATCATGTTGTTAAATCAAATGACAATGTTTTTACGTGTAATACTGAATCATGCATGTTTAAGTCTAGACATCAAGAATGTACAAAACAAATGGACAGTGACCATCTCTTGTCATTCTTAAGCAAACCTAAATCATGTCTTCTTAATTAAAATTTAACTTTTTCTTTCATTTGCGTTGACTATGAATGAACTGGAATGAAGAGAAAATGCTGGTAGGTTTAATAAGAATAGAAGTTATATTGAATATCCAAGTGGAGTGCTGGAAGCACAGCTTGTTAATCAGATCGGGAGTATTATATTTGACATTGTAAATGGGTGCAGTAGCGAAAGACCATTAACTTTAAGTGCTATTTGGAATAGAAGTGTACTATTTCTATTTGTATATGAGTTCTTGGAAGCACGTATATACTAGGAGCAAACAACTTTAAACTGCAAAGAATGTGCTTCTGTATTTAAAGGGCAGACAGAATTCATAAGCTATTGAAACCAGCCTATTAATTTCAGACAGTTCCATTATCTAAAAAAAAGAAGAGGGAGAAAAAAGGAACTCAGTGAAGCACAACTGATTTCATTTATGTGCTGAAATAAAATCACAGTGACAGAGATTTGTTCAAACAGCAGCTCAGGGCAGATTGAAAGTTGTTCTAGAAACAAATGTGTGTTTCTTAGTGCAGGTTTTTAATGGTAGAGGTGCTATATTAATATTTTTCTGTTCAATTAGAGAAAGACAGTGGGTGTTTCTTGGCATTCGACAGTATCTACCTGGAGTGGGGATTACAGCAGTTTGTTTAAAAGATCTGTAAGAGAAAAACAGTATTTTGTGAATGTCCAGAGAGTAGAAAGAGTGTCTTCTTATAGTAAAGATATTTTATAGTACCCTTCATCCGTAACACATCCCAGAGAGCTCTGCAGGTTGAAACACAGATCTGCATACCTGCAGGCATTTGTTGCAACCACCTGCTAACTTGCAAGTGAAATAGAAAATGCTTATTAGTGCTTTGTGACAGCACGCACCTGCATCGGAGAGGAAAAGGGAGCTTTCTTTTAAGATTATCTGCCCATCTTAAGGTTTCCTGAATTATTATTTTAATATCTAAGTTCTCCTCTGGTCTGTCAGACTTCTGTAAAAATGTTGGGGCTTTGGTATCATGGTATCACCTGCTCTTCCATATTCCTGTTTGTGGGAGATTCTGTTTGGACCATATGCACACACATAGAAGCTCTTTCAGAGCCCTCAGCGGTGTAGGCTGCTTCTTCTGAGCTCGGTTCAAACACAGATTTAAGTGGGGCGATTGGAGTTAGAAAGTGACCCAGGCATGACTGAATTAATGTAGTAATTTAAAAAATTTCTTCTGCCAGTAGTTAATTAATTGATTTGTCCGTAAAAATCTTGCTGTGGAAATGGGGAGAGCTTTGACACCAGTGTAAAGGAGCTGTGTAGCGGGAGCAAATGCCCAAGAGCTGTTGGCTCCAGCACTGCAGTAATCCTGCTGAATGCTGAGCTCCAGCCCCACACCAGTGGCACCAAGCATCACCACTGCCTTTGCAGTCGGGCAAGGTATCGTTTCCCAGTATTGATAACAGCTATGGGAATGTTCTTCTGCCTTTGGAGGGCAAAGATCTTTCCATAATAAAACATTATTAGCCTTCAGATGTAATGCCTAATTTCTTTTGCCATTTTGTTTGTCAGAAATAGACAAAAAACCCTATTGAAATCCATTAAATTAAATCCTTGAATTTGAAAGGTCTTCAGATTAATTTGTTTATTGAAGCTTGCAGAATGTCCTTATTCAGAGTTTTTTATGCCCTATTCAGATTGCTGGGGCTTAGGAGTTGTTTACACTTTCAAGTGTAAAGATTGCCCTGAGTGATTTGAAGCTTCAGAAATAAATTGCTACATATTTATTGGTATAAAGATAGTCTTCCAAACATGAATTGATGCTGCTCTGACTTCTTGAGGGTTCAGCACTTCTAGTGTAGAAAACCTTCCCAATCAACAAAAGAGGGAAACTGCCAATACTTTGGTAAGGTTTGTTATTGCTACCTGGAAGCCTGAAGGACAAAGATGATGTGATCTGTGAGAAGAAGTACTCAGATATTCAGGGGGGAGAAAAAAAATCACGTGAATAGTTGGTGGCTAGGAAATGCTTCTGAGCATTCTGAGCAAAAATAGTTTTTAACTGTAAAATTATGTGTGACATCTTTTTCACTAAACCAGTTTCTGTACACCTCTAGCAGTCTAATAGTTGGAATTCCTCAACTGAGATGTTAACTGCACTCTTAACATTTGTTCAAGTTAAATTCATGAAATAAAAGAAAATAAGATCGCTTAATTGATGAAGAGGTTTTTACTATGAATCTACTGCTCCACTTACTTACAATTTTCTTTTGCCCCTGTTCCCTTAGAGATTTTTTGTAAATAGGGATGGCACAAATGGTGGAAGATAAGATATTCCTTTCTCATAAAAATAATTCCTGCCTTCCTGTTGTTCCATGTCTCCAGGAGAGCAGATTGGATTAGGCAATTGTTATATGTAATATATATTTCATATTTTTCTTTAAATAACAATGCCAATAAGAGTTAAAATATTAGGAATTTTAGACGCTGTGGGTGCTGAACAAAAAAATTCAGAGATTGAATGCAAGTAAAAAATGTCTACAAGAAGAATGACTAAAGGAAGAGAATTGGGATGCACTGGTCAAGATTGACAGTTCGTTTCACCTTACTTTTTTTAGAGCTGCAACATGGGGCTTGTGAAGGCAGAGGTAGATATAATCAGTATGTTTGGAGGAAAAATTTTGGGAAAAGTGCATCAAAGCATTAAGTAGCAAACTTTAAAAGAAAGAAGATCCATTTTACAAATTTCTTTCAATTTTTAGGTAGAAAAATATAGCAGCATTAGGCTAGACTAGAACCCCTTAATGTTTTTTATTGGATGAATACGTTATCTTTCAGTGGGAAAATCAACGCATTGTTGATATGCTAGGCAAAGATTTATGCATATCAGGATTGTTCCTGATGGATTAATTTTCAGGATAAAGGTTCCACTGTTTGGAATAGTATGTAATGTATTTTCGTAATGCTTTCAAATGACTGAAATTGCTGCCTTTGGAAAAAGAAAAAAACCTCAACTATATTTCCTGTAAATACAAATGTACAACGTGTTCTTTCCCTTTTTAGGAGCTGACCCTTGCCTTATGTTAGAGGTCTTTTCTATGGGTATGCTGAATTAAGGCACAGTGTGACACGACAGTCACATTTATTACATGTGTGACAAAACCAAAGCTATATTTAAATAGGAGTTTTTTTGAAGACACAATCTAAATGCTTTGAGAGAAATACAGAATATACATCTTTCAAACCTGCAATTACATGTTATTGTCTATTCAGTGTCTCGGTTAAGCCTGAGAAAAACTATTTTCATTTTCTTAAGGTTGTGATCCACTGCTACTGAAGTGAATGGTGAGAGCCTATTAGATTTTAATGGGCTTGGGGTGCCATTGGCAGTGAGAAAGAATATTCTGGAATTGGTAGCCTTGTTGCCTCTTGGTCATTTCATTTTGACTTTGGAATCAGAAAAGTTTCATCATGAAACCGTTCGCAATCAGAGATTGTATTTCACTGCAGTTATTCAGCACAACAGAAGTGCACACCGCAATTTCATCTCTCCCGTTAAGGCTTACAAGCTGTTCCAGTGCTGAATAACTTACAGAAGTGAATAAGCCACCAGCTTCTTTTCTTTTGTGAGTTCTGTAATCCACTCTAATCCATTTTAAAGGTGTAAGCGATACTGGTGATATGTGCGCTCTGCAGAGCTCCTTGGGATCAGTCATCTTTCCCATTGCTAGAAGGTATCTTAATATCTAATAAAATCAGGAATTTAACATTAACTGTTCATATTTTTTGTTAGATCAGATAGAGTCATTGGGTCTAAATGACATATTTTGATGTTTCTTTACCACATCTTTATGTGTTGTGCATGCATTTTGTAGTGTGCGAAATCTTGTTGAAAAAGCAACTCAGCGCAATGTTAGAACAGCTTACTGCCAACTTGAGGCTGAAGTAGAAGTGTTAGAAACATCAGGTGATTTGATTGTGCTGAGATTACATCTTTTCAATACTTGTACAGCTTTATAAAAAAATATCTGGTACTACCCAGCTGTGAACATCAAAGAAGGAAAAAGCTAGCATTAAATATAATACATGGGACATCCACATACTCCCTAACTTACGAGTAAATTACTGAGTGTGTGGGGCACATTGGGTTGGTATCCACAATAATAAAATATATGACTAAAGCTGTAGAAACCTTCCCTGCTGTTAATCAAGTTCTTTGGTAAAGCCACTTTCCTAATAGCATTGAACCATATTCTTCTCAGTAGAAGAGAAATAATTCCAGTTGATTAATTAATTACAAGTTGAAGAAGTCCTACATGACATTCAGAGAGTGAAGCTCAAAGGCTGTTTCTATTCTACGTAATAACATAAAGCTAAATCTGTTCTGTGGCCCCTGGAGCAGGTGGCATGGTCTGGCTCACATCCCTATTGCTGTACTCTTTTCCAGAGACAGTGACAGTAGCTGTACTGCTGGATAAACTTACACTTTATCCACTGAAAAATCTCTTCACTTTCAGTATGTTTTTCATAAATTAAATCCTTATTTTGGAGCTTCAGAAGATTTTTCAGTCAGTCATCTACACCTTCTGAAGTATTATGTTTGCAGGCAGCTTAAGAGCAGTTTATACAATTCCCTGTGAGAATTTTCAGTTAAATTTCCTTTCCGGTTTACTTTGTAATCCACTTTGTTCCCAAGATATTACCCTGCTATTTAAAGATCAGAGCTGTGCATGTTTTTCTAAATGTCACCATGAGCTGCATCTAATATTTTTTTACGAATACCCTAGTCATCTCTGAGTGCTTTCTACTGTACAAGGCCCCCAAATAGTTAAACTGAATAAGCTTGGTGTGGGAACTATTGTTGGGCATGATCTGGTTTTTGACTTGTAAATCAATGGCGTAAGAAGGCAACACTGGGAACAAATATGTAAGGAGCTGTAGCGTTCAGTGAGGTCTTCAAGGTGAGAACGAGAAGCTGGAATTTTATATTGTGCTAGAGAAGGTGACGGGGTTTATGACTTTGGCTCCATTCCAGCAAAGTACTTAAAGCCAAAGCATGGTCCCGTTATGTAAATCTATTTATAGAGGTAGATGTATTCCCTCTTTAATAAATGTATGCAACTTATTATCATTAATAGAATTTATGAGTTAGCAGTACAAAGAAAAGGTAGCTATTAGTTTGAACAACAATTCTTCTTTTTTTGGTAATAAATTCTAACCTTCGTCCGCTAGAAAAAAACCTACATATTAGGTTTGTTCACAGGATATCTCTGAGAGAGGATCTCTCTGATAGTTTTGGCACACACAAAAGAACATGGTGTCTGTCACATTCATCATTTGAGCTGCAGCTTTTGACATATAGCTTATATAAAAAAAAAAAACAGAATTGAAAATTAAACGATAAGTGATTAAAATTAACAAGAAAATAAAAAGCGGCAGCCACAAGTATGCCTATTTTGCAAAAATGGAAACCCAGTGATATTATCCCTTCCACAGTGTATTTTAGAAAGTATTCTCAAAAATTGTCATTGATACGTCATTTGTTACAGGATCCTGCAAGTATTGGTGAAAGTTCAGAAGATTAATATCTAGAGGTTCAAATAAGCTTGAGAGATACTTACTCAACAGGCTCTGGGGGAGTATAAAGGGATTATTTGACAAAAAGGAAGAAGGGGCTACAGGCTATTAAAGTTAATACAATATATATTTTTGAATTACATTAGAAGTTAAGAAAGAAGCAGCAAAATATTGTCTGTGCTTTGGATTCAGGTGCACATCAGTCAGGTTTGGCCTAGTACTGCCTATTACAGAACTGCTTTTAGTTGCTGAACCTTAATAATGTTTTCAGACTTGAACTGTTTGGGAGCTCTGAGTCTGTGGGGAAACAGTGGTTGGGATTTGGTGGACTGCAGTGAAGGTAGGAGAAGATGTGGCAGAAGACCCAATGGAAATGGGAAGAATTTCTGCAAGATAAGATGAAAGGAAAGGTTCAGCAGAGGTGGAAAAGAAAAGCAGGAGCCAAAACAGAGTAAGTGCTGAAGAAGTGAAATTGGAGTAAAGCTGGAAGACTCACAAACCTGGGGTAAGGGCTGCAGGGTGCAAGGAAAAGCCAGGGATGATATGGCAAAATTGTGCGCCGCTGGTAGGGCAGGCTTGCTGCCAGCCCCAAAGTCTGGGTCTGTTATTTCTCAGCATTACTTTGTAATGAAAAATGTTCATCATCAGAACCAGCTCAATGCTGCTTGGCAGTTTAGACAAAACTGAGTGGTTTTGCCCTAAGCAAAAGAAAAAAAATAGTGTACTTTGGCCGCTGCGGTGTTGGGCAAGAGTGGGCACACCTCCGTCCGTTTACACTGTCCTCTCCCACGCACTCGGGCCGCTGCTGGTGGCAATAATATCAGCAAGGCCGTTGCCTCAGGACTGTGCCACGGAGGAGAGCTGGCACCGTGGACACCTCTTACTAGGACAGTCTGCCACCGTGGACATCTACTTATTTTGCCTCTGCCTGAAACTGGCCCTACGTTCCTCTCTGTCTAGCAAGTCCGCATAGAAAGAATGTCCTCTTACTGCCAGCCGCTACTCGTTCTGCACAAGCAAGCTATCTTAGTCTAGGTCATGTCCCAGAACAGCACAGTAAGAATTTTTCTTTTCAATTTTAACTTTTTTTTTTTCATACAGAAAATTGCTTACAGTTTGCTGCCTCCTTCTTTCTTCCTCAATGCCCCTCAAACCCTTTTCTCCACAAAATTCTTGTCTCGGTCAGAGCTTGGGATAAGTGGTGATCACTGAACCAGTAACTACTCAGTATTTCCTTTTATCATCAGTCATATGGTAAGTCTGTGATCATTGCCTAACTCGGTCAGGGGCTTAGAGATGTAAAGCTTCTTATGCCTTTGTTAGGCCAGCTGTTTCTATTGGGAGGCTGAAGATCAAGCATCCATACTGCTGAAGTTATCTAAAAAATCTTACCATGTAAATCTCAAAAAGGGAGGATTTTTAAAAAATCTGACTTTCATATGTGCTGAGAATTCTTACGTAAGAATTCTTACCTACTATCTAAGGCTCATCAGAAAGTGACATTCCTTCTTTCCTGTCTGTCTTGCTAGTTTTCTCCAGTTCTTAGTCACAGTATCAACCATCCATTTCTTTTACCGTTTATCCAATTTAAGCAATATGTCAGAAGGGACAACAAGAATATTTCATTTCCAGTTTTATTTTAAGCACAGTTCAAAAGTTTCTGTAACAGCTGGAAGTAATGTGAGAAACATTTTCTGTCATACTAGTTTATTTTAAACTTTCCAGCACTATCACAAAAGCAGTAGCATTATGATTGAAACAATTAATTGTATATGATACTGCAATTACAAGACAGATTTCTAGTAGCTTCTCATTTTGCTTTAATGCAAAATGAGCCTTTAAATGTCCCTTGCAAATAACACTGTCCTTGAAGCTTTTCAGGACATGAATAAACTTGCTGGTGATGTAGTTGCTGGGAGTTGGGGGGGAAGGGTTATTACTTAGAAAAATAAGAAAAAAAGCTTGTGTTTTTCCAATACACATAATGGTTTTACACTGAGAATAGAAATGGCCGCTGACTCAGCTGGGTGTGCGCATTGTTGTTCCAGCCAGAGCCCACCCAGCTCTTGCCTTTAGCTTGCCTCAAAGCTCTCCCATCAGCCTGGGCACGTTCCCACAGGTGTGTCTCCTGCTATTGTAAGTTGAAACAATTGGGTAGACAGAAATTATGCTCATCTTTCTAAGCCTTATGCTTGAAAGGGGAGGAGAACTCGGTGGAGAGGATCTGAAAACTTCTCCTAGAAATAACCTGTCACCAAACGGATAAAGCATTTCCCCATCTGCAGAAGGGTGGTTGCTTCTGCCTCTCCCCCGCAGCGTGGGAACTGTGGTAGAAACAGAAGAATTTGGCAATCAAAAAGTCCTGTTCTTGAGTGCAAAACCACAGTTAGGACTTCTGAAATGGATCCTTCAAGATCAATCTCGCAGAACCATTCCTGCTGAAGAGGCTGCACAGAGGGAAAGAGGGGTTTGTGCCTCCTGGAACAGGAGAACGAGGAGTTGCAATTCAATAAATGGAGCCGCAGTATCTGAACAAATGCAGCTACTCTTTATTCTAACTTTCTACAGGGTCTTACAACACATGTTTCAATAACTGCTGGCAAGTATTGACTTTGGGAACACTAATCTCACCGTAAACTTGTTCAGGGTACCAGTGAGTTGCTATTATAGTGTGTCAACGATTGTAGTTACTGCCCTTTCCATTTCTGCCTCTAGGTTAAAAGGTGTTTTCCAGTGCTGTGTAATTACCAGCCAAACACGAAAGGATTAACACTGTCCGTCTGACAGATTCTGTGATGCTGTGTGATTGCTCCCACTGAAGCAGTAACCGTTCGCTGACCTACCAGTTCTTGCAGGAGGCTTGTTTTATAGTTCCATTCAAACACATTTAAGAAAACAAGAATCTGAGGAGAGACTCTATGGGCAGATATAAGTAAAGCTAAGACATTGTAGCTTACACGCTGACATTTTCAGAACTTTAATTTTACATGGGAAATGACACAGTCATCGAGGCAATTTATTTAGAATGATGGGAAACATTTAGATAAACACAAAATCATCTGTTGCATAAATACAGGTACAGGGGAAAAAAGAGATAAATTCACTTATGGAAGGAAACTTAAATAAAAAGGCTGCCTATAGAAGAAAAATAAAAATGGAGTAATGGAGAGGTTCTCACCAAATATCTGCTTCAAATTGCACAGTCATTTCATGAGGAATGAAAAGTATAAGCCAGGCCTTTTCAGCATCGAGGACTTAAGGCCAGATCTAGTCTGCTGATTGTCAGCAAATGTCAATTAGCAAAACTCCTTCTCTGTCCTCTCACACTAAAACAGTGATAATGTGCCCTTTGATTGCCTGGCAGCATTAGTATGAGAGAAGGCAGTCCTACTGACTGGAAAAGGCTTTGCAAATAAGAAAACCCTGTGTATGGCTTGGAGGGGCTCATGAGCTGAGCTGCAGCCACGGCTTGGCTGAGTGCGTATGGAGAAGTGGTGATGTCTGATAAGCTCTGAGGGGAACAGCATGAGCCTGGAGTCTGGAAAAGGAGGGAAAAACTTCATTTTCCTGCTTATTTATATCAGTGGGTGAGGCAGCTAAGCCATACTCTCTGTTGAAGGAATGAGGAAAAGGAGGCAGTGGATCCCAAGTAGAGATGAATGATTTTTCATTACGTGTTTAACATTTCAGGCAGGTGTATGCAATCTGTATCTTGGTTCTGAGACGTAAAGGAGAGCGAGACGTTAAGAATATCAGATCAAGTATCAAGATGTTGCCAAGAATTATTTAGGAACTGTAGATGCAGAAGTACAATTTTTTTTGTTTAGGGAAATGGCTTCATAGACATTGAAGTAAAATCTGATCTTGACTATATCGCTATAAACCACTAATTTCAGTAGTAAGCATAGCTGAGAGCAGAAATTGATCTATAAAAGTCAGTCATAAAACTGAAAATAGAGAGAGGTATTAGGAGTTTGTTAAAGTGGAAAGGGATATGAACAGAGCATGTTGAGAGCCAGATTCTTTATCTGGAGATTCAAATGTGGTTCTACTTATCACAAAGTTGAGATCCTGCAGTGACAATATCCTTACAAGAAATGAGACTGTACAAGTGCAAAGATAACCCGAAGACTTGAGAACTCCGGTCACCTTTTGCTTTAAATTGTGGCAAATGGGAAACAATTTTTCACAAGTTTATTCTCTGAAGTTTTCCAATTGTTGAGATCAACAGTAAAAAATGACATCAGCAGCATAAAGTTTAAAGTAGTGAATTGATTTTTAAGCTCGGACAGCCAAAGGCAAAGTTCTCAGTAACATAAAAATGTTCAGCCATGGTGTTCTGAGTCTGAACGCTACCATAGATCATTTCCACTTGTAGTGCAATGTGTATAGGACAAATGCAGATCTTGGTAAATGTCTTGCTTTAAATACCTCTAGTACACATACATTAAAATCATTCATAAGTACTTAGAGCAGCAGCAGAATAAAAGGTCTGAATGAGAATGAATTTTCTGTATCCCTATAGGTAATTGTCAGTGAAAATTCCTTATGACTAAAAGTGAAAGCATTTGCTAATGGACATTCAATAGTGAACTATGCTACTGAATAATGTAAGAAAAGAAAACCCAGCTGATTAGTCAGTGCACTGCTTGTAAATGTCAGAAGTATTACTGTCCCATCCATGGTCACATCTTTGGACGGATGCTTCTTTTAATCCCAAGGTTCTGTGTTGCGCATTATACCATTTTGCTGTCCTTGCAGTTTTGCGAAGGTTTTAATCTTTTCAGAGCTGAGCCTTTTTCTGATGCAAGCATCCTACACCGCATAGCATAATGCTGTGCTCTTCTCACTTGCCACACTACTGCGGTAGTAGAGAATAATAATGCAGGTTGCATCTGCCTATTCAGTGCATTTGGAACTTAATAGAAAAATCAAAATATTTTGTTATTTGGAAATTGGAAAGACAATACTCATTCTTAATTTAATTTAACAACAAAGCCTGAAATCACTGCTCATATTAGGCACTGTGTGGTATATGTTTGCTTGCATTTTGCCTCTGTGATTCCATTGATAATTTCAGGCTGTTGAGCAAGGTTTGTTAAATTGTTCTTAATACTCTTGGGTGCCAACTTGTGTGTGTGTGATTAGAATAGCAATCTTTTTGCACATTAGTGGACATTTATGTAATATAAAAGACTTTGAGGGAATGATATGGCCCTCAAACAGGAGCTGGTCTGTAGAATGCATCTCATTGTGCATCTCCTTGCTTTAACCTTGGGACATGTTCTTCCTGCCATCACCAATGAACTTGGGGAGAGTTGGGGGTCTCCTGAGAGTGTTGACGATGTTAGCACTTATTCCACGTTTGTACTGGATGGAGAACGTTTTGGACTTCCACATTTCAAAACCCAGAAGTTGCTAACTCTCTCTGCCATCAACCTTTCTTGTATATCAATGCACAAGGGCTGCAAATTGTGGGGTGTAACAATTTACAAGGTTATTGTTAGTTTGGATTTAATGTTTCTTTGATATTTAAGAGTAAAACAGCAAAGGAGGTGGTTTCACTTCTGTTGATGCTTTGGTGGCAAAAGTGGTAGGATGATTTCCTTCCTACATCTGATACTTTGTGCAATTTCCATGGGAGGTTTATGTCGGTGTTTATTTCAGCAGTTGTTGTTCACGTAGTTACAAATTTTCATAAAACTGCCTGAGCTTCTCATAGGGATGGAAAAAGTGAATGTGCTTCTCAATTCTGTCCTTCCCAGGCTATCCTGTCCCAGACTTGCTTTTAACCTTGCAGTCTCTTTCACTGTGTAAAACCTACAAGGCCTCTCTTGAGATAAAAAGGTGTGGGAAACCTAGTATAAAAATATTGTAATAAACAAGCTAAAAAATTACTAAGCAGTTAGAGAAAAAACAGCATTGAAATTAAAACTAGTTCTAGCAGAGGATCACTGAAATTAAGGACTTTTAAAATTCATGCATTATCTCCCCATTGAGCATGTGTAGAGTGCAGGTAAATAGTTACAAAGCAAAATGTTGCCATATTAACTTGTTCTCTCTATTTTTAATTCACACAATCTAAACACAGCTGCTGCAGAGGAACACAGATAGTTCTGTAAGACAGTTATTCAGCTGGAAGAAACATTAATCTTTACATATAAGATTGTTCAGTTTGTATTCTGTTACGGATTATTTAGTGCTTTTCATGTGCTATAGCCGAAGTGTTTTACTAAGCAATGAACTATAGTAGGGATGTGCCGTGAATGCAGAACTAACTAGAGCTATGGATACAAATCCATTAGAGTTATTTTTTGTGTCTGAATGCTGTCACTTGCACCTATACAAATGATGGATAGGGATGAGTCCTGCACAAAATAGATGTTTGCTTTTATGGACTAACTAGAAAATGTGAATCCAAGAGTAATATTTGCAAACAGGAAAGCTGTCTTTGAGATAAAGGTTTTTTGCCATGCTATGAAAACATGACAGAATACATGTGGAAAATGCAGGCAGGAAAAATAGTAAATATGCAGTAGTTTTCTACTTTTTTTTTTCTTTAATTTAGTTTTTATTTCATCATCAGGTAGAATTCCACAAAGTAACCAGAGACTACTTTTTCTCATGCATTGCAAAAGGGCATGGTAGGAGACAGTTCTTCCCAGAAGACCTTGCAGTCCGGATAGATGAGACAGGAAAAGGTTGGTAGTGGCAACTAAAAGATGAGGATTGAGGTTTGAAAGAAAATGAGTTACAGTTGTATAACAAATTAATGCTGAGCAGCTGCAGAACAATGCACGTATTTTTAGCCTGTTCAGTCATGAGGTTATATTAATTTACTTCATCATCCTTCACTGTGAAAAGCTGGAGAATCCTTGCAACTGATGATACTTTCTTGGCTACTCTGAGGTGACATTGTTCACCACTGTGACTTGGCCTTATTCGATCATTGGGCTACAGCCTCAATCACGTAGAAATTGGAGTGGTTTACACAGTCTTTGATATTTGAATCTTGATGTTTCTATTTCTTTTTCTAGTATCTTAAACCCTCTTATCTTTCATGGAAGTCCCCTGACTTTTACTGTATTTAATGAGGCTTATAAGATAAAGAGTCAGGATGGAATTAAAAAAGATCAGAGAATGTTACATCTACTGTGCTGGTTTTCAAAGGTGTTTGCTTGAAGTCTCATCCTTCCGTAGCACAACAGTGTGAAAGCAGCAGTCAGTAACTCTGGGAATAAAAAAAGGAAGGTATCTTGAAAATGAAGGATTGGAATATAGCGAGTATCTTCAGTCACTTGGTATAATGTTATAGCATTTCTTAATGGATCCCTTGGGCAAAGTGAGTGTCTTCACCACTTACTGCTCTTACTGGTTATCACAGAAAGGAAACAATCTGAAAATTGTTCCAAGAGGAACAGCATTACACTGAAGCAACCACAATAGCTTTTTTCTGTCTTTCTGTTCTTCTTGTTACCTTTATTCAGATGACTTAGGAGGATCACCAAAATCAAGTTTTAGTAATTTCCAGCACTAATAGTTTTTCTTATTCTAGAAGAGCAGAACCCCCATTTTTCTCTGTATATCATGCTGACATATATGGTATTGTACAAAAAGCACAATTTGATAAACATAGTAATTGGCCTGATACGACATCAGCAGCAGAAAAGCACAAGAACATTGCCTTTTGGAAGAGATGGATTTATGGTCTAGATAGCCCACTTCCCGAGTATCAGTTCTTCATGTCCTGCTACAGGTAACAGTCCAGTGCCTTATCCTTTCGACTGGAATGCTCAAATTTATTTTTTGAAGACAGTTTTATTTTGTTTTGTTGTATTTTTACATCTATGCAGAAAGTTTGTGGGGTACGTCTCCTTCAAGCATTGGGTAAAGTTTGATTTTTCTGTGATTATTAGACTTACTCAGTCTCTCTACCCACGAGTCTTGAGTTTGAAGCCTGATATAAACAGACATTAAACTCTGTTTTGATTATTTATATCAATGGCCTCTATGCAAACACATGTAGATGGGGAATAAACAAGAGGATTTAGAGACATGTGCCTGCCTGGAGGGCTATGATCTCATTGGCATCATGGAGATGTGGTGGGATGGCTCCTGTGACTGGAGTGTTGGAATGGAAGGATACAGGCTCTTTAGGAAGGACAGGCAGGG
>JAVKLA010000113.1:0-26470 GCA_034782735.1 Sagittarius serpentarius
TTAACCAATTGTAATGTCGAGTGTGGCGCGTGTACTAGGAGTGAACCTATATATACTCTGCTGATGTTGCAATAAAGAGAGAATGACCATACTCACATTGAGTCCATGTCATTGCTCCGGCTTCGTCTCCCACTCCAACAGGACCCAGCTTTTCATTCTACAGATTTGGTATACCTAGAGATGGGAAATGCTTTCTTGTTAAGTTGAAATCATCCTTAACTATGGCAAAAAGGGAAAAATGCAAATACAAGCTGTTATTCATCCACGAGAAGAAATGAAATAATTTTTGACCCATTACACTTATTTATAACAAAAATCATCCTGAAAGTCTTTTTTTTAAACAGTTAACTTACTGTAGATGTTTTCTTGACATGGCCTTTTCAGAAACTTTTTCTTTCTAGAATAGAATAGTTCCAGGTGGAAGATAAGTACAACAATTCTGCAGTCCAGCTGTGTTTCTGCATATGTTGAATTTCAGGTTTAATTAACTAAAGGTAGCCTGCTCTGATGGAAAGATTACACTTGCTTCTCTCTTTGGATTTCTCGAGGAAATCTGTGCACATTAAATTTCCCCTCTCCATCCTCGTGAAAAATAAATAAAAAATAAAGTTACAACTGTGTTTCCCTCAAATGAATTCAAGTTAGAAGACTTGTACTCTTATGACTAATTAACTTATAACTAATTAAGCATTTCCTCACGTATTTGGAATGGTGTAAGTCACAATTGTCAGATAAGGACTTGTCCCCTGAAATTGTGTAGCTGTTTAAAATTTGTTCAATATTTTCCCTTTTATTGGCAGTTTACCTTTCAGTGTAGTGTTTCACCCACTGAACTGTGTGTTTTCTGTTGATTTACAGATTAATAAGTGAACTTGATACACGTACTTAACTAAAAATGTTTACAGCTCATTATTATCTGATAAATGATATAGCAGTATTATATCATTTGGAATGACTATAGGCTTCAGATGATTGACATCCAAACCGTTCCATCTAACAATAGCAAGCTTGTTTTTAGACTTTTCTTTTTTATAAAGACATATTGCAAACAGCAGGGTTAAAAAAAATGTTTGACATTTGTTCCCTTGCTCCTGAGATTCACTACAGTATAGTTAACTAACAAAGACCAGCAAAGAGATGAATGCTATCAGAAGCTCACAACTGCAATGCATCCTTCCTTACATTGTTGCAACATGTAGGTTGACGAGTGGATTGGGAAATGCAATCAATGTACGAGGTATCTGTTGTCCTGCCTTTAAATGATGGGTAGAACAATAGTGATCTGTTTTGCTGCGGGAAGCTCAGACCTGAAATTTTAGAAACATTAGAAACCATGGCACTGGTAAAATTAATTTTGGTTTTATCTTTTTTAATAATACCTGCATTGTGACTGGAGATTCATTTTCTTCCATTATTCGTCAAGTATGAACAGTTTGGTTGTGGTTGTAAGGATCATAGTAATGCCCCACCGGTATGTTTCCTTATTTATCTCAAAAGATAATTCTCAGAATGATTGAACGCTCAATGCCTGTGGTAGCTGCAATTTCCTGAATGAGACGTGGCTGCATTGTTAGAAACTGTCAGGGTCAAAGCTAATCTTGTAAAAGCTTCTTAGCCCTTTTTGAATCTTCATTTATTTATATGGAAAACATATTGCTACAGAAATATTGATAAGGAATCAACCTTAAAAGATAACAAAAAACCAAAATGCAAGATTTTTTTTCTTTTGCCTCAGCTTCACAGTTCTGTCTTCTCTCCATATGTTACTATTTGAAGATAATATTATGCAGAAGACAATCAAGTCTTATTTATTTAAATATTCAAGGAAGCCTTCTGTATTTCCTTTGGAATTGCTGTTTCTGACGAGATAATCTTGCATATTTTGGTTGCCAAAGTAGACATCTTCTAAAACTATGCAAAATGAAAAAAATCCCATTTTTCAAACTGTATTTCTTTATATCTGCAGTCTTATGTGGGGAAAAAAAAAAAAAAGAAAATTTGCCAATCAGCTACAAGCACTCCATCTATGCAGGTGGTGATTATGAAGGATGTGGAGAGATCTTTGATCCTAACTCTTTCTTTTGAATGGGAATTCATGAAAGCACTTCACTGTATTTAAATTCTAAAGATATAAGTAACTTGATTGATCTACTCCCCTGTTTAAAACTGAGCACTTCTCAAGTACTTTGGTGAATTGGGTCCTAACAGCACAGGAAATCACTAATGTCAGCACTGATGCTGGTATAACAATTGAGAATAAAGATGATTCAAAAGAAGAATCACACAGTATTTATGATTGAAAGTATGTTGCTCATCACAGCTATGTTCTCTTGGTAGATTCATAAGCTGAAATAGAATGATGCTGTATTTCTCTTTTATAGGTCCTAAGGAAAACTCAGTGAGGAAAGATTATTTTTACTGGATATAGTGCTGTTGATTCTGGGGCAAAATGCTCTTTTATATTGACAGTTAAATTTAAAAAAAATGTTTTCACAGTTCCTCACATAATTCTTTTCAGACAACAATTGCCTCATAAAACTGTGCCAATGGTAAAAAGCCATCATAAGAGACTTAAAAAAAACATTAATATTTCCCTTTTGCCCCAGAAAAAAGTATTGGAGAAGGAAAAAATAATGAGGGTTAATTTTCGTTACAGCCTAACTGAATGTTCTTACTTGTATGGCATTATCAGTTCATGAGGTACTTGAGCTATTAACTATTAAAAAAACAAATAGCGAAACAAAAACCCCCACCAACAACCCCCCCAAAAAAACCTCACAAACATATGATATAGCTAGCTTGAAGACAGGAAATCAAAAGGCTCTTATGAACACATAAAAATGCTGTATACGTGTCTAACACAGAAATATAAAATAAACAGGTCTAGGATTACATGTTTTATCAGATAATAACACATATAGAATGGTCATATGAAAAATATTCCACCCTGAGATCCAGCAGTAATACTAGCTTTCTTACCAAAACCATTTATTCCAAAGCAAAAGATCCTATTATTGTGCGACAACTGTACATTCGAGGTTCATGCTAGATATTCAAATCTGGATAGATTTCATATTTAGCCAAAGGAGTGCTGTTTTCCCTCCATATGTTCAAAGACAGAATGACACACAGCATAAGAATATGTGAAAGAGTCCTTAGAGCAATATAAAAGTTTTCCATGGCAACAACATCTAAAAGATGATGAAACCCAAACTGTAGAGATGGTGCCCGAGGACATCCATTTTAAGATTATAACATGCTTAAGCCTCATCAGTAGATGCAAACATGGCTCTTTGTGCAGTCTAATGTCAGCCAAATTTAGGAACTAGCCCAGAAGCTCATTACCTGGGATGAAAGGATAAATCTCGTTTAATAATTAGAGAAATTTACTTCTTCATACTTTCCCCAGAAGGTATAGTTTTAAAAAATGCTTTCAACAGTGGTGAAAGACTGTTCACACAGTTGTCTAAGCATAAACGGCCAGTGTTTTCTTGTCTTTCAGAAAGGTTGGAATCATACAAATATACTGAGAAAACAGGAGCTCTAGAATTTTGCAGTAGTATGTCAAGAATTGACAAATAAAACTGTTGCATTGAAAATGGTTATTCTTTAAATAAATAATCAACTTGCAAAGTGATAAATTATATTTTTGTTAAAATTTTTACTTCTTGCATTTAAATACTGCAGAATAAACGTCCTGTACAGAGCTGTTAGTTCTTTGTAGGGACCGGGAAGAATTTTGTGTAGGAGGTGTAGTGGGTATATTCACTGTGTTCATCCCAGCTACTTCAGACTGAGAGAAGCGGTGAAATCAATGAAGAGGAATAGCTCATTCAGGGAGACGAAGAACGTGCAAATACAGTGTCCTTTTGGAAGAACTTCTGTCTCTTTCTATAAACTATGCAGATTATAAAGATTGATACGGACATACTTTCAAGTTATACAATATATATGTTCTCTACCCTTTGTTCTTAATAGATTAACATAATCACTGCTCAATTACTGCAGTTATGCATACATGTAAAGTATCTTAATGAACCAGGAGCCTATCTAGCTCAAAAAAACTGTCTTTTTGATTAGAAAGTAAAGCATATATTGGTGAGAAAAAAGCAGTGAAATTTCAAGCAGTGAAAGTACTGTTCTGTAAAATCTGATGGAAAGTTTTATCTGTTTTCCTACTTAACAAAATAGGTCATTGTCCATTTTAGGACAGGACATCTTTTTTATTATCTTGTGAAGTTTTTTTTATTTTGCCTTATTTTGATGTCCATTCTGGAAGGTTTGTATAGTCATGCTGAACTCTAGACATTCAAATGATGGTGATTTGAAAGCTATCCTCATGCAGACCTCCTTCAGTGAGTTACTGGTATTTGTCTTGTCTTTTTGAAAGTGCAAGAACGAATTTCACCTAAAGGTGCCATGGCCTGTGCAGAAGAACAAGACCTGAATAACAATGAATTGCGTTTTTCTCCCTGTAATAAATTGCCTTTTTCTCACCGTGCATATCAGTTCTAGCTTGAAAAGGTAAGAATGAGGGGGCATAGTAGGAAGAATTTAATAATTCCTTCTACTCTTTTGAGTGTTGTGGTGTACCTGTATCAGCAGCAGCGTATCTGTCCACCAGTTCAGTTCCTCTTTGATGTGATGACCTGAGTTGGGCTTTGAAAGTATTACTTGCAAAAAGAAAGAATTTGAAAGATGTGCCAGAAAGCTAACCTCATGCACATGGCTAGAACACCAGACATAAACCACTCCTTAAATGAGAAACCAATTTACTTTAACAAGGTTGACCTAGGTCCATGTCATTACCTTACTTGCAGTAAATGAAAACATGGAGCAGTAACAAACCGTGGAAGCGTGAGGCTGATCATCACATTCTTGCTCAAGAACCAGTCAGCATTAAAGAGCATCAGTATGATGCCCTCTACTAAGAGTAGGTGTCCATTTATCACGTAGGCCTCTGAAGCAAACCTAAAATTATTGCTCTAATTGGTCATATTGGTCTTCCTTGCAAACCTAGAAGGAATACTTGACTAAATTATTGTCCAATGATTCCCTTTTATGTTTTTCTCTTATGTCAGCTGATTGCATCTCAAGCAATCGGCTGTTCCCTCTGATAGATTTTGATGAAGAAGATACACTGGAGATCTTCCATTTCTTTTCAATACATTAAAAAAAAAAAAAAAGGATAGTTTTCCACTGTGCTATGTGCTGTTGGCATTGTAAAAACCCACATGGGGTTTCATCATTTCAAAATGCACCTAACTAATTGAGACCTCCTTTTTGCCAGCACAACTGTGTTCCCATCTGGCATTCAACCAAGAAGTTTTTGTCATCAGCATTTTCAGCATTAATAAACTAACTAACAAATAAATTCCTGTTTCCTCAAAGTTAAAGATACTTAAAGAAAAAAACGTAGCTAGAAGCTCTTACAAAAATTTCTAAGCAATCCTTCCTTACACTGTTTTGCCAGAGTCTGTGACCATTTTAAGCCCTGCTTATGGATTGCTTTAGAAAAAACACTGTTACTATTTTAGAAAAGGATGACAGGCAAGGGTAACAATCAGCATTTCCAGCGCTGAAAGACATGTGGGGTTAGTATGTCAGTCAATTTCTTTTCGGTTGTTAGGTGACGGGACAGCATTGCCGTCCTCCTGATGCGCAGTCGCACTCACAGCGTCGCCGCAAATGTGCAGCCGTCTCTCTGACTTGCTCCTTGGAAAGATGACGTACAGTTGTAGGGGGCCTGCGAGACTGTATTACTGTAACAGCACCTACGGCACTGACTCAGGAGAGGTAGCTGAATGTCTCTAACCCATCCGTAAGACTGTACTGTACCTCACTGGTGGAGCAGAGATAACAATTATAGATACTGAGATCTGGGTATAAGGTTTAAAGAGAGATATGTCAGTAAAAAAGTTTCTTTTTAAAAATTAGTCAATTTAAACCAAAACAAAACCTGATCAGTAGACAATATCCCTTTAAGTGGAAACAGCAGCAGTATTCAAGCACAACTATTTCATTCTAAAAGTAATAAACATGAGGAATAAGTTGTCAGGTAAGCCCACTGAAGCACATACTATAAATGAATTTAAGAGACAGCTAGAAGTTTTTATAGAGCTAGAGGGGAAATTAAAGACAGTGACAAAGCAGGAAGACTAGGCTGAACTAACACATATAAAAGACAAGTTTTCTGGTTCTTCTCTCTAGCATTTCTTTACGTTCATTACCGAGTGTATCTGGTACTTGTTATTTATGTTAGAGAAGGGCAGAAAAAATGAAGTTGTTTCAAGTACATTATCCCAAAGGTCCCAGAAACTTTGCCTTCACTTCACTTACGGACAGGAAAAGTAAAAAAATGGAAGTAAAAGCGGAGACCTTGAGTTTACCTAACAGTGCACAAAGAACCACAGGTAGGTCATAGGGGAGAAAACGCAGAGGGCACGGCTGATCTTACCTCCTCTGCGCTGTGCTGAGTGATATTT
Source organism: Sagittarius serpentarius (assembly GCA_034782735.1). Classification (NCBI taxonomy): domain Eukaryota; kingdom Metazoa; phylum Chordata; class Aves; order Accipitriformes; family Sagittariidae; genus Sagittarius; species Sagittarius serpentarius. The sequence continues at coordinate 6,486 of JAVKLA010000113.1, forward strand.
TGTGCATTTTTTTTGTTCTGTTGGATTGCCAGAGTCCTAGAACTGCATCAGTAGCTCTTCACATTCGGTTTGATCCAGCTCTCATCAAAGCCATAAAGACTTTTATTGCCTCACCTGTGAGCTGGATAACTTTGAGTGCATTGTCCATCCTGCACGGGGTAAAAAAATAGTAGTGCAGCTGGTTGAAAGGCTTTCAGTGGAATTAAGTTAGGATTTTATTTTTTTTTTAAACTGATGTTGTCAATATTTTTCATTTGTTTTAGCAGTTGGGCATTGTTTTTCCTAATTTTTAGTGAAAGCATATAGCAGAAATTGTCAGAGTATTTAGTCTGCCAGAACTAGTTATACAAAAGGTGCAGGAGTTTATGCAGTTTCAATTTAAATACTGATTTGTTTTTATGAAATTTATTTTCTGCACTAAAAAAGGCTAAAAATATTTCTGATCAGCATTTTTGTTTCCACTGTGAGGGGAAATGAAAAGGGAACTTTGAAAGTTAAGCTTTCTCAGTTGTTCATGTCTCAAGCAACTCTAAACCAGCTTTTCTTAACTGACAGTTTCAGGAGTTAGAATATAATAATATTTCCATTCTCTTCAGGTTTTGCTGCTGAAACTTGACACCTGCAATGATTTTGAGTGTTTGGGATTTATATACCCACACAAGTGACTTCTAGTGAAATGATTCACCTGTATATAGATACACAGATGGAAAACCCTGAACACATCATTCTTAATAGTTTTGACATGTCTGTCTCAGGCTTGCTACCAATAAAGTACATACCTAAAGATCAGAATTTATGCCTATAGGTATTTGCTCATATTTATTGTAGCTTTTATATACAGCAGTAAATGGTCTTGGCAAAATACACAAATACTCTTTCTCTATATGGAATTAAAATTATATCTGGTGGACTGTTTTTGTTGAACACTGACATGAAGCATTCCACTAAACATGTAAAACAAATGAATTGATAAGTTGGAATGTTTATGTGTTTATAAGTAGTAAAATGATACCTTGGATTATGAACAGCAAGAAAACTAAAAGGAAAGGGAAACCTGAGGTCTTAATTTTAGTTTTTATCACCCAGATTCAATAGATCTGCTTTCCTGTCTACCGTCAAAAGCACAAGATGGAAGAGCTGTAATAGTCATTTATAGCTGGATATTACACATCTCTAATCCTCATGGTGCTACTTGATAGCCGTCTAACAGTATTTTGATGATGGAGTGTGATGCTGAAACTTAGGATAGCTTGAGATAGTGGCAAGAGGGTCTAAAATGTCAAGTGGAGATTGGCATAATTAGGGGCTCTCCAAGCGCTTTCAGAGATAATAAATCCACAGTGGCAAGAAATGGTGAGAGCGGCCTTTGGAGACTGTGTAATCCAGTCACTGTGTAAAGTGTCTTCACCATACTGGAGGATCTAACACAGAAGAGGAACTACCTGCTGCTGCTTTAACAAGCAAAAAATAATGCTGTGTAACGGAGCCATCTAGATACTACCTACTTCAAAATTATAGCAAAAGTACAGGAAAATTATTGGCGCATTGCCACACATTTCTTGTTCAGAGTTTAGCTTCAGGGCATATTAACCCTTTTCAGGTTTTTGATCATTCCGAGTCTAGCTGATGATGACCATTTAATTTTTTGAGTTCATAAATATTTATACATTTCACCAGGAAAAGTGGCTATAGAATTATGTTTCATCACTCAAAATTCTAGTTGTTTATTATTTCATTTTTTCAGTGTACTTAAGTAAACACACATTTGTATATTGATAACATACCTATTTAATAGCATGCATATTTTAATCTGATTTTCAGAATATGTGCAAGACAAATACGTATGTATGCATTTTGCAGATGCAGTGATATTTTTATAATTAACCACTAAACCCTTTCTAAATAATAACAGGATGTGATTAATTTTAATATGAAAACTATTGGAAATTCAAATGTTTTGTATAATTAAAAATAGACCATTATTAGAACTTTTATGAAGATTCAGAAGTTAAGTGGTAAGCAAACCAAAAAACAACGCTTTGCTCCTTGGGATTGAATGACAACCTAAATATGGTAAACTGAATGTGAAATCTAAGCAAGCCATAACTAATTATTCTTGATGTTTCTGTTTGTCAGTGTCACAATTTACAGGCAGCAAGATGCAAAAAAACAGGGAAGGGAGTAAAGGACTCAGGTACTAGAGATACGTTTATCAGATTAACTGGAACGAATGAGACAGATTTCTCACACTTAATTCTTGCTTAAGATAGGAGTTTTGTCTCAGCAGAAATCCTCTCACATCTCTGAAAAAGAGAGAGTAATGCAGCTTCCAGTGCTGTAGTGATATTTATGAGAAGCTGGCAAAGAACAAGCTGAGAGGAGATATGAGTGTGTGCCTCTCTATTATCTCCAGAGAGTTGTTCAACTCACTTCAGATCTTCCTCAGGAGTATTATTCTCTGTCCCTGGCTGTGAAGGAAGCAACAGAGAAGTGAGACCTGCACTTTGCTGTCTAGGCTAAGGACCTTGAGCTAGCGTGGTGCATCTAGGCCTCAATGTCCATTGCGTAAAAGTACAGTAGAACATTTTCTAAATATTACCTAAAAACTGCTTCAAATATATGGAGACTCTTTTCTTGGTTTTTTTTTTTGGGGGGGGAGGGCCTGCTTATTTGCTTTAAGCAGAATTTGAGGATTTAGTAAATGAAAAGGACTGAGGGCTATGCTACTATCCCTCTTTCTCAGAAAACTTGTGAAAAGATCTAGAATTACAGGAGAATAAATAAAGATTTTCAACAAACACAAGACAATTTTTTTAACAAAACTGTTCTGAACATAAATGCATTGTGACCACATGGTGCAGATCACAGTTGTGGGAACAAATATAATATATAGCCATATATATTTCCTATGCAGCTGTCACCTCCAAATCGGCTAGACTACCTCCCTTGAGTGTTATTTCATCTCTATGCCCTCACCGCTGTCCTTACATACAGGTTTCCCGAACATAAACAGACATTATTTTGAAATCAAGTTTTCTCTTTTACAGTGTAAGATATAATGTCCCTACCATGATTTTTTTTGCAGTCCAAGGTCCTGGTTGAGAACCCAGGTTGTTGATGGGTGTAAAGTCCGGTACTCATTTCAGTATGTTCTTACTTCTAATGAATCAGACTTCAGCAATTTAACTATACAGTTAATTTGAGCTACCATATATTTTTGCTTGCATACATTTTTATTTCTTTTTTAAACTCCGGAAGTAGTTCAGTTTTCACCTTCTTTTGTTTTAAACTAGAACTACAAAATATGAATGAAATTAAAATTGCACCATCACTTAGAGCATTATTAGTATCTTTTTACATTTACCGGTGGCTTCTTTTCTGCACACTCTCATTTCAAAGTATATTACAACTCCCGTGTTTGTGATCGTCTGCAATCCATTTTCAAATAATTTAAAATGTAGAGTGAAACAAAGGAAATAGAAATTCTGAATATGTGAAAATACCCTGCTGACATTGAATTAACTTGACATAGTGCTTAAACTTTAGGTACCCACTGTGGACATAAATGATTGTCTCTTTCAATTAGGAGATAAGCATTATTAACATCTTGTAAGTATTTTACTTAAAATTTAACTTTATAATAAGTGCGATAAACATAGCAAGTCAAGCAAACAACAATTATGTAAGAAATAATATTTACTTATATTTACACTCTGATATATATAAATGAATATTTATGTTCTAAAACAACATAATATCAAGTTAATAATAAATTACAGAAAGAAGGAAAATTGTATGAAGAAGTCATATAAAGCCTCTCCTGGAAGAGGTCACATTTCATGGTGTTGTCAAATATAATTTTTGTAATGAGCATAAGGGCTATGACACCCACTTACATAATTCTTTGCTAGCAAATAAAATTGCCAGCTTGAATATCCATCACTTCAAACAATGGGACCAAGAGTTGCTCCTACAGTGCCTACACAGAGAGATGGTCCTTATTGCAGTCCCGGGAAAGCTCACCTCCACAAGGCAACAGTGAAGGGGGAAAAAAGTATAGAAGAGGATTTCCTAAAATCTCCCCTCTTTTGTTCTATTGGTTTTAACAATCCAGTCCCATGTAGATTTTTATCAGGGAACAGTATGTTTTTGGAAAAAAATAGCTTTCCAGAGCACTGCTGTCCTTTGTCTCCAGCAGAGCTGCAATTGAATTTTCGTTTCATACGCATTAAAAAAGAAGAAGAAATAATAACAAGAAAAAACCCTCGAGCGCATTAATCTGGAGAAAAGCAATTTAGCAGTGACACCATTAAAGGGGCCCACCATGAGGGTGGTGCTTATTTCATGTACCTCTGGCCAGCTAACAGTTAAATGTCAGGCCACAGTTAGGTCTCTCCTTTCCTCCCCAGTCTGAAGAAAAACAGACACCTGCAGTGACGATTCACTTTATCTGCATCAGGATCTGAGACAGGGAGAATAAATCGCTCTCTGCAGGTGCTTTTCTGTAACCATTTGTTAAGGAGAGAACCTGAAGACTGGTCTGCGGGTTCTAGAGCACTAACCAGTCCTGTAATCCCAAAGGTCTACATCACATCGGATGTCTAATTTTACCAGGGAAAGTTAGATTAGATGAATTTCACCCGAAATTATCACTTCCCAGTGGAAAAAAAAAGATCAAAAGAAATCTCTTTGAAAAAGGAGCCTTCGATTCCTCAATGCTGCTAATATTTTTTTAAAAATAAATCCTAAATATTAACATAAACATAAAGACAAGGTGCTGGGGTCAAGCCTGCCAAAATTTTTGAAGCAACATGCAAGCATTCTATACTTATAAATATCTGCACTCTCTTACACACAGCTGGAATTGAATACCTTATGACGGTTTGTGCAAGGAGATACTCAACACTCACTTAAAATAACTCAAAACAATGCAAGAGCTATTGTTTTGAAACATCACAAAGCAGCTTAGTGTTATTACATACAGGTATAATGCTTCTTTCAATGAAATACGATTAAAAGTGAATCGTGCTACTTACATGTGCCTTCCTTTCCGCTTGGTGTCTGTTCACAGTAGTCTTAATGCGTATGTCAAGGCAGTAATGTAATGAATAACGGCTTCACACATACTGACAGCCACCGGGAAGTTATATAAGGTAGTGAAAACAGGACTTTATTCACTCAGCAAAACTACTTTGAAAGAATGTTAATTATTATTATAATACTTCTTTTTTGCCCAAGGGATAAAAGAGATGAGATGTTGCTCTGTACCAATCTACAGTTTCAGGTCACTTAAAAAAAGCTTTTTAAATGGACTACATTGTATAAGTGTAATTTTTTTGTGCTCACGATACCTGAGATTATTGTCCCTTGTATGGCTTTAAATGTACTTTCCAGTTACGTTCAGTCTTCAAAGGTAATTTTTGGAGCACCTGTTTGAATATCTGTATTTTTTTTATTTAATCTTCCCTCAAAGATCCCGTACACAAGTTCTTCATTATAGAGACTCTGGTGTCAAACAGAAGTCGGGTAAATTTGATTTGCAGTGGAGTATCATTTTTATACTCTTACTTCCTGCAATACCTCCATATCTTCCCCAAACTTTTTAGTTTTCTGAGCTTCTTTGTGTGATTCGGACTGCCTTTTGTGCATACGGTTGTACAATTACTCAGTTACATTCAGGTGCACGTACCAAATAAAGCCAGCCTGATCTTGGGAATCTCAGGCTCATGTGAGAGCCCACATCTTGTTGGGAGAGAAGCCTGCAGGAAAGATTATGAGACATTTGAAGGTGCATTGTAATTCTTAGCTGATTGAAGTATTCGTCACAAGACACGTATTTGCTGAATGTAGCTCTTTAGTCTGTCTCTGAACAGACAGAAATTTGTATACACTTGTTTCTCAGGACTGCTCCGCTAGTTACTGCAAATATACTCGAGCTTTGGGATTTTTTATGAACTTTAGCGGAATATTCAGTCACTAGTATAATATTTGCAATTCACTATTTACGATTTGATTGGTCTCCAAAACAATGTAGTTCTTGCACTCCTAAATTTTCAGGCTAGAGGGACTGTAAGGTTTAAGCTTACCTCCTGCTCACGATAGGGACGTTCTATACGTTAGGGCTGATCTCAGAATAAAGAGAATGGATATGAGCTTTTATGAAACTGTAACTTGTTTTCTCCAATGTCTTTTAGTTTGCCTGTTTTAAAAAAATTCTGTCTGTTCTTTTTTAAAGAACTAAGCTGAATGATTGACAGGCTGCTATACCTGTTATACCTGCTTTCTGGGCTCTTGCTAAGGCTGGCATCCAAAACCCCGGAGATCTGTCCATCCCTAGCTTCCTCTGCACATGTCACTGTACAGGATCCCTTTCTTTGTATGCTGAGAGCGAGGGAAGCAACGCAGACTATTTACAGTCCACTGTGCGGTTTAACCCAGACACTTGACTTTAAAGGCAGACTGTCTGAATCAAACCTGCACGTTAGGCAAGTGTAAATGAAACTGAGTTTGACAGGTTACTTTGTGAGATTCACTCTTCTCTGTGCCCGCGCAGATAAATTTGCCATCATGTCAGCCAGCGTGCAGCATTCATGGCATCATTGATTTGATTTCTCTTTTGTTAATATTTTTTTTGGTTGTCACTTTTAGCAGTATTATCTGTGGCAACAACTGTATGACTTCTACAACTACCATCAAAAGAGTGTTATTTTTAACACCTACAACTGATAGTTACTGATAAATTTTCATTGCTCTTAACAGTAAAATTCCTTTTTAATGAAGGCTCTGGCAGCTTTATCCACTGAATATTGAATATTCTCATTCATTTCAGCAGGTCTGTCTCTTCAGTGAATTAATCCTCAGATTTAATGTTAGAAATATGCGCTTTTGATATAAGTTACAAAACAACCACTGAAGAATTTTTAAAATGAAGGGAAAAAAAAAGCAAAAGAAAAAAGAAACAAAATTCAGAGATTGTAGCCTTTGGAGAACGTATTATTGACTTCATGTCTAAGCCTAGAGACAGATTTTCATTATCACAACAGTATCTAAGGGAACCAAGCAATGCCATGGCTATATTGTACTAAGTGCTGCACAAACACAAGAAGAGAGATTCTAGAAAAACTGGCAGTCTAAGACACATCTGACTAAAAAAAAAAAGGTGTATTTTCTTTCCTGATTCTAAAGCTTCTCCTAAAGCATAACGAGATGAAGTTAGCTACCTATGGATAAAAGCTATCTAATGAAAACCAGTAAAAAATGTTGCTAATTTGTTGTAACACGTTGCATCTTTATTGGTCTAATGCCTTGACTATAAGCCGTCCTTCCAACCTAGCTTCAATAGTAAAATTCCTATTATAGTTAATAAAGTTATGAATCACAGCTCATTTCTTCTGAGTTAAGTGCTAGAGAAAGATGACCACCTCTAAAATATATGTAAGGTTGCTGTAACCCCATTTGTGCAGTTGTCATTTCAGACTCTGAGGGAATAAAGCTATTTTGGCAAAAAGTGTTAGCCTTTCACAGCCTTTTATCAGAACTTTTACACCCCAGAAAGTGAAAACTGATGTCCTTGAAAGTTTTCTTGCAAGCCTAAAGCTCCTTACTGTACTCAGATACTGACGGGTCGTTTCAGTATATCCGTCTTTCTGAATCCAAGATTAGAGACCATGCAAGAAACGAACAGGAAAGCTACTGTCCTGATGGATTCAGTGAAAAATCTTTACTACTACATAACTCCATCTTTGAGGTGCTGTCAAAAATGTTTAACTAACTACCAGCATTCTAGGCTAGAGAGGTTCATTCTTGTCATTTTGAGCATCAGCTTGGTCTCATGTAGGCATGCAAAAAGGAATAAACGACAGGATTTTTTTCTTGCAGAACTTCAATAATTGAACAGTGTAACTGTCGTTTCTCTGCTTCCAAGTGGTGACAAGTGCTTTTAATGATAACTACTATTTTGGGTGCTTCATTAATTCTGAAATGTTACGTAAAATTTTCTTTATTTGGAAGTAATTAGCCTTGTACAGAACAATTAAACTCATAAAAATTTCTAACTTTTCATTTTTGTTTTCAGTGGTTATATCTCTGTTATGTTTTGAACTTCTGATGCCTTTTTATAAATTATTAGAGTGAATATCAATGCTCTTCTAAAATTGTATCTGATACAGATTTTATGATACTAAAAACTACGTAACTGAAGAAGTAGGCAATGTCAAAAACAATGAAAAAAACCCCAACCCATAAAAAAACCCCCAAGAATATAAATACTAGATGAAGTAAAACCACAAAGGATTAAGGCATAGATTGTATTTCTTAAACACACTGACCACAAGATTTGATTAATGAGTCTAAGCACTGCAGGTCATCTTAGTCCAAAACCACATTTTTATAAAACACATTAAGAATTTATAAAGCTAGATGGTTGGGGCCCTGCCATTTTCTCAGTCTTGAATAGAAAGTTTCCAATTAGTTACCAAGAGACTATGTTCCATATTTGCTGGTAAAACGTGTTTAATAGTAGAATTAAACGAAAAATGTTTATGTATTGTAAAGGCTTTGGAACAACTACAGCATGGGCAAATGCAGAGTGTCTTGCTCATATCTTCATTGTTTCATCATTAACAATCTTGAAAGTGCCTGCCTTTTTCTTTTCCTCTCCCTTTTTCTGCAAAAGACCTATCTAAGATATGGTAGTATATTTTATGGCCCATTTAGTACCTGATCTGGCTGCTAAGACTGCCACAGGCATGAACATTGTAATGTGGACAACTTCACAGCAGGAACTGGAATTCCAAATAATTTCATGTCTGCTAATGAAGAGGTCAATGGATAGTGCTAATGTTCTGCAAAAAGGCCCTATAGACCATTAGCAGTTCCTGAAACCAGCCATCCTAAAAGGTAGAGCTTTTGAAATCAGATGAAGAGTTTTAATCTTTTGAATAGAAAGGAGGAATAGGTATCATCTGTCATACAGATATGTAATTTTCATTCTTCACTTAGTCGCCTAATCAACAAGATTTATTAGCATGGAAATTATTTTCATCATATTAGTGATGTCATCTATATAATTCTTAAGCATATTAATGTTATTTGCAAAATAAAGAACGTTCACAGAAGTTGGTAATATACTGCAGAGACTGGTACCCTAAGAATATAATGTAAACCTTATGTGCTTTTCTGAATAAAGCTAGCCATAAATAGATGCTCAAGTCTGTCATGTTTATTCACATCATGTAGTAATTATAACACCGCTTTTATAAGTTAAGACTTACTTTGTCAAAACACCACAGATTTCCATTTACTTCTCATTCCTGTAAAATCTGTCTCCTTCCAGCCCTGACACCATGGCTCTCTGTAATTCTAAGTGGGACAAGAAGGATACGGGAGTGGTTAAGAGAAGGTAGGAGCCGAATGTAAAGTGAATGCACTATAAGAAAAGACAAAACTAGAGGAAACGGTTATGTGAAATGTGTCCTGCACGTTAGCATAAAGCAGATTGACGTTTTAACATTGCTGTACTTCAAGAAGTTCCGAATGTAACTCTGCCATCACTTCCTCAGCAGATGGTCTCCCTTTTCTTCAGCAAATGAAAAACTTTTGAGCAATAGAAATGTAATTTTTGGCCTTATTTAGTGTAAGTATTCAGACTGTTGATATTTTATTTCTATTATAACTACTATATCTGTGACAAAAGATATGCTGGATCTCTCACAAGACCAAGTAGTTTTAACCGTAGAGAATTAAAGACTCAATTAAACATAACACATATATTCCATGTCATTAAAAGTATACAAGATAAGGTATGAAAAGATATGGAAGGCTAATAACCCAAATGACGAAGTATTCATTCAAATGTTTCTTGTTCAAATAAATGATTTTTCCTAATAAAACCAGACATGTTATCTATTTACTCACTTGGCATCCCTGTGGCTCAGAGCAGAGACTGGTTTTTAGTAGGTATGGGGAGTGCCTCGAACAGAGAGTATGACTTCAAAGCAGCCTTTGAGTGGCTTCTTTGTGTCATAGAAGAAAATCATGCCAGGCTGCATTAAAGCTGTTGCAATTTTTTTCATGTTCTTTTATAAATTTGGATCGAAGTGCAGAGGTTAATAGCCATTCTGGAATCATTTGCCTTGAAGCCACAGTAGCATTTTCCTCTGTTACGAAGGATGAGCCTTAACCTTTCAGCAAGAGAGAGACAAGGACAAGCTGGGTCACGTTCCGCCTCTGAGTCACATACACGTAAGCTGATCGATTGGCCTTTTTGATCACTGGCTGTGAGTGAAAGGAACCTGTTGCTATCACGTGTGCAGCGGCACATAAAGCATGAACGCTCAAGGCATCAGTGTTCGGCCAGTTCACAATTATGAAATTACTTTGCCATTTCCATACAGTTTTCCTCTAGGGGATATATTTTGTCCTTAGTAACTACACTTGTTTGTTCTATAGATTGGAAATGAGACTGTTGTTACAGTTTTATGACACTTTTATCTAGTCATGTTGTTAATACTAACAGCTTTTTTAAAGGCATAAGGAGTATCTTTGCATCTTTCTCTAATAAAGCCTGGGAGAAAATGCATTTCTAAATTGATAATTTTTCTGTCTCTAATTTAAATACATTTGATTCTATTTCACCCCTGGGAGTGCAGATAGCGGGTATGTGGTGGGTAAGTAATATTAACACTGCGTGTGTTGCCAAAATTATTCCTGGGGAAGGAAGAGCTTTAAAATAAAATGGTCTCCTCATGTTTGGTTGCATGTCTGAGAGACTGCGTGCTTTTCAGCAGCCGCTCTCAGCGGCTTGCACCCGCTGCGTCTCAAACACTGCATCGGAGGCACAGTCTGTAGGCCGTGTTGGGAAACATTAGCTCATGCATTAAAGCATTCCTCCTAAGCGTGCAAGCTGAAACGTTATCCAGAATAATTACCATTATAACCACTCAAAGCAGTTAAACTTTTAGCAGGCTTGTAAAAGCATTACAACACCAAGGCCTACACGTGGGATCAGGTGGGGTTTTTTTTCCAGAAACTCCAGAAAAAAGCAGTAAACAGTCATGACGGTGCAGCTACAGCAAAAAATGTTTATTATGAAAGGTATTACACTGTTCGTAATAAAGTTAGGCTGCTGTCATCTTGCCTGAACTTCTACTCAGTTTTAGATAATTCTTAGTAATACACCTTCCATGACGCTCGGAGAACAGCATAATTCCTATTTTTAGGAATAGCTTATTTATTAAATTAGATAGTTGTTGTTGTTAAAAAATAAAATTCTCATTCATCTGAGAAAAGAGTAGTAATTTTTTACACAATATCTCTATTTGTTCTTCTACGTGACCTGTGACTTTTACTTAACAGCTTTCAAGGAACCCAGTTCGTCTTCCTGGTTGCATATTCATCGCTCACTCTCCTCTTCCCCTGATGGCTACGATAAACAGCTTGCAGTTGTTTCAACTGCCAAAAATCCTTCATCTCAACCAGCAGCTCCCTTTTAATAGCAATTTCTAACTCATTTGCACTTTATGCTAGGGATTTTCTGTAGCTCCAGTCCCATCTCTAGCACACCGAGAAAAATTATCTTCTCCTGAATTACATTTATCTTGTTACACCAAGTGGCGACCCTTTTAAGTACCAAATCTTAAATGGTTGTTGTTGTATGTTGCTAATGAAATCTGTAAGCTGCACGAGACAATCTTAGTTTCATAGTAAGTGAAAGTACATGAGGAGATGACTGTTCATTAACATCAACTAGAATTCGTGCAGTTTCACCAGTTCACATTTTATTTCCTATAATGCTAGCCATACGTTCACCCTCACCATTTGTCTTCCGAAGTCCAGGTGGAAAACATAGGGCAAAGCCTAAACAAAAGCGTGCTTCCTTCCTCATATCCTATATTTATCTCTGTCAAAATAGTGATGAAGCTGAAGCTGCCAAGTCCCAATGCTTTAACTGGCTTTGCCATTTTTTTTGTCTGTGTTTGTCCTTTTGACTCCTAGACCCTGTTAAAGGCAATGGAGCTCTGTGTGTGCACCAGCAATTCCCTGCGGAGACGAGCTTGCCATCTCCATTTTTTAAGTGCCTCAGCACATGTCCGCTGTACTGGGCTTGCTAAGAGGATTACTGATGCTGAAGCACTGAAGCTGCCTCTTTAAGTGAAATGCACGCTAATTTAATTAAGTATCAGTGGTGCCATGTTATTGCTTTGCTTTTTGATCTTTAAGCTGCAAATTACATTTCCATCCCATCAACTCATTTGCTTTTTGAAACACAGTTAGTTCACCAACTGCATTACACAAATAATATGAACACTCTTTACAAAGAATTCTACAATTTATCACTGTTTTACACTTCATTAAACAGAAAAATGAAACAAATTATATTTGAGACAGAATATGGTTTTAATGCTGAAAATTTTACATAGTCATTTAAAATGTTCTCATACACATCTGCCAAAGATGTTAAGTAGCTAATTATAATTTTCCCCTTACAATATATGATAATGTGGTGATAAAAATGTGTCTTCAGAAGCATTTGTAGGAAGTAGTCCACAATAAACATAGAAGTTGAAAGGTCTGAATTTACCAGATGATGTTTCTTTTCTTCTTCCTTGATGGCACAAGAGAAGCATGAGGTTGTGATGTTGGTTTTGCTTTTTCTTTGTTGTCTTATCTTTTGTCAAGGTCATAAAGCTTGCACTTAAAATTGTCAATCGTTTTCTGGCACCTGGCTGAACATTTGAATGCTTGCCAGATTTTGTGTCACGGAGGTTTTAAGTGACACCTCTCTCTTCCTCTATTTTACTCTATGTAGATAATATTTGCATATACTTAAGAGCCTCTGGAGAAACTTTGCATCTCATTTCTTTTTCCAGACTAGTAACTTCTGAGTTTTAATATGTTAGTAGCCAGTTCTGTCTAAATCCTTTTCATAGTAGATAAGAAACCTAACCCTATGTAAATTTAATTCATTGACTAAATAGAACTGAGTATTAATTCTATGACACTAGCTAAAAGGAAAAAAAAAAAAAAGGCAAAAAGCAAGGAAGAAAATAATTCAGGAATCTAAATAGGAAGTAGTCCTTGGGAGAAATTCATACATCCCTGATCAGCATGAACAGGCATAAAACTAGCAGTATGATTTTGGAACATTTATCATATTTATACATACATCTATGTTTTACCATGTGTTTCCAGTAGTACTTGGACAAGGTTTAGACAAGAAATTTAGTAGGACATTTTCAAAATGACATTTCAGAAGATGTTATTATTCTCCTGATATTACCATTAAAAGCACCTTTACACATACTGACTTTGCTGTGTATGCCAGCCTGCCACACTGCACTGTTGGAATATGCCATTCGGGTTCTATGGTGTGCTGGAAATACGCATACACCACTATGAAGACCCTGGGTCCACCTCTCCAACACCTCCGTGTAAGCACCGGAGGGTCCTGGCAGGTCCTCCCAGAGGTGTCTCTTCTCCAGGGTCTCCTCACAAGGCAAGTGCTCCAGAACCTGTCCATCCTGGTGGCCCTTCAAGAGACTTCCTTCAGTTTATTGATTTTTTTCAGTTACTGAGCAGCCCAAAAGAAGCATCCAGCTGAAAACCTTAACCAGATTTTTTGCACTTGTACCATCGTTGAACTAACAAACAAAGCTTCAGCAAAGGGGTGCCTTTAAATCTTAAAGTCTGAGCAAAAGTCACGACTGTATAGAAATAAATACCTCCTTCAGATTGCCTTATTGTCGAAGCACATTTGCTCATAACTCAGATTCATAACCCAGGTTCAACATGAATGAAATCTGATGAAAGAGGAAGGATCTCGACTAGGGCTCTGACACACCTACTGAGCATGGTAATTCTTAAACAAGTAACTACCAAGGCTGAGAACCATCGCTCTCTTGTCTCCGTTCTACCTCACACCGGCGAAGGGTCTACAACTTGAATAAGGTTCCTAGCTTTCTTGGAGCTTCTAGATTCTCTCTGTAAAGAGATTTTGACTGTCTGCCAGGGTATTTGCTGTACGTGGCAAATACTAATAGCAAGTAGTTACCAAAAAGTTTTTATCTGAATGTGTCTATGGATCCATACACATATTCCACTGAATCATTATGTGTGTAGAGTGAACTTTTCAGTGACCCTGAACAAAGCTGTGTGACCTGGTTGAGATATTAAAACATTAGATGCTTCATCAGGAAAACACAGATTTAAGGACATTGAAGCAAAACAGGGGATTTTAACAGCCTACCCCAAAAAGCACAAGCTCAAGATGACAGAAGGAGCCTTTAATGTGCAAGCACAGGCTGATAACAGAGATGATGCAAATCTCAAATGGACCGGTACTGGTCATTAAGGGAATAAAGTCTTGGGAGCTGGGTAAAACAGGCCTTAAGAATAACAAAGAACAAATTAATATCCAACAATCACAAAACATACCAGGTACAGAACAGCTGTCATAAAACAGGGAATCTGCAGGCCAGTGAATAAATGTTATGTAAATGAACTACATTATCCCATATATAAAAAAATAACCCCAAATGGACTCAAGAAAAAAGAGGAAGAAACCCCCAAATACAGAACCAAAAAGAAAGGAATAGGTAGGAAAGGAATGATTCAAATTAGAGAGCTCAAACTCTCATTTAGAATGTTAACGGGTCGCACTAAAAGAACAATGTATGTATGCTGAATGCTTGGAAAATGAGAATAGCTCAGAGAAAGGAAACTATACTTTTAAACAATATAATTCATCTATAAACTTTAAATGGTTAAATAGATACTGTGGTTTGTTAGTTATTTTTTGTTTGTTCATTAAGTCAATTTCAATGAATTTAAAACAAATTTGTAATTCAATACATGTAGTAAACATGCATGTGTATATACTAACTTTATTTTGCCACAGAAACAACCAGTTGAGGTATGGGGCATGTGTATTTGACATCATACAGAAGAGAAGTCAGCACCTTCCCAGAATTCTTTTTTTTTTTCTCCAAAGAAATTTAGCTTTGGAAATTTTTTTTTTTTTTAATAAGATTTGCCTGTTGTTCCTTTTATGAGTTGAAATATACAGTGACAGTATTTCTCTAAGACAACTGCCTGTTTAACCTAAATGTATTTTTGACTTAGACAAACGTAAATGGTTTTGTCCAAATGAAAAATCTTAGATATTTTTAAGTATATGCAGACATTTCATGTATTTATTAAAGGTTATTAGAGTTTTTTCTTTTATTAGTGATGGAACACCTTTTCAATAAGTTTTAAGGATAGAAACTATGCTATCAGTTCAACAGAGAGAGAGAAAACTAGTATGGTGGGGAAAATCTGTTGGAAGGATTATGATAGTCATACATTGAAACCTTCATGAAATAAAATGAGAGAAGACTTATTAGAAAACTAAATAAAATGAAAAAAAAATCTTTAAAGTACATAGAGAAAAGATACTGAATTATTCAATCACAACAAATACAATCGTCCGTTTTCAGGGAAATTTTGCTGTTTTGAAATTATTCTTTATTTCAAGTCAGAACAAAATGTCCAAATTCAGAATGCTCCATGAAATTAGACACTCTAAATGATTTCTAAGGATACTCAAACAGTCTGGTTTATATCATTACTTATTTACTTACATGAAAATCAATAAATAACAAATAACTGGAATGATAAATTCAGCATGCTAAAACTTGATGTTTTACCTGTACAAAGTCATTGTCTTCAGACTTTTTTTTCTAAAGGAATTGCAACAGTATAACGAACATTTCATTTGTTTGATTCAATGTTGTCTAATAGAAAACTGTTAGACAAAATTTGCTCAGCTCTACTATCAGTTCTTTTTATTTTAAACATGTTTTGACTAAATCTCTCCAAAAAAAGAGGAAATTTAAGAAAAAAATCATAAATTACAAAACTCTATTTTATTTTTCAGGAGATTCATGTTTTTCCAGCCAGCATTTGGGCACAGCTGAAGTGTTGATTCTCATTTATCTATCCAGACACATGCACAAAATCCCCAAGGAACAAGATTTATTTCTCATCTTTCTGAGGACATAGACAATCAGTGAGAAGAGGCTTATATTTTCAGAGGTGAATTGTTATATTTTAAAATGGGAGTCACAACTAACCAAGACTAAATGGGATTTGGAGGTATCTATCCCTTCCCAGTCATAGATGAATCTTACAGCAGGTGTCTAGCTTTTACATAGCAAAAGTTGGGTTAAGGGCATCGTGTCTGCAAAGTTTTTACGGGCAGTAAATAACGAGTCTACGATGATATATCAACAAGTAGTTATGCTGTTAAAATACAAAATATTATAAAAGCATTTCTCCCCCTGCCCCCCCCCCCCAAAAAAAAGAATAAAAGATAAGAAATTCTCTAAGAAAAGAGAAATTTTAAGTGGGTCTGTATCTGTGATTTTTACTTGACCTTACTTAGCTTTCTTGTTGAAGGTAGGATAGTAGGATTTTCACTGTCCAGTTTGAAGTCGCTCTCTTGCTGGATGATTTTGAAGATATCTTACATCCATTTCTAATCTTACTGCAAAGAAAATTCAGATGCTAAAGGTGTCTGGCATATAGAATTCCCTTAGGAACTCAAGACTATGATTCAGTGATCCACAGTAAGAAAAAGGAAGAGAAATCTGTTTGGTGTTTTTCCTGTGTCTGAAGAACTCAGCCAGCAGTCTTATGGGAAGGTTTTTGTAAGGGTTGGATATCTCAGTCACATTTTTGTCATAGCCATAAATAAAGCTTACTAGATCATTAGGTCTGCCCAAATCCAACATCACAATAAATCAGTCCAGGATTTTATTCAAAAAATCATCCTGCATTACCATCTTACACATACTGGTGTACCATTACATCATTCTTCTCCAGGTATTTTCAATTCAAGTAGATTTTCAGTATGTTCCACACACACGTACTCAGTGGACAAGCAAAACCAGAATAATATAGTTAGTGGTCCATCACCACCCTGACTCACATATTTTGGTGCAAATGGCCTGAAAAGTATAAGAGAATTACTCGGGGATAAGCTTTGCAGACTGTTGTATTACACTAGTGCTCCACTAGCCTTGGCATAGAGAGAATGACAATGACAATGCTCAAGCAGCAAAAGAAATATGTCAGAGACACATGGGATCATATACAAAATGCTGTAGATGTTCTGGCTTTTGCACCCCAGGACACAGAAAAAATAGGAATGTAACTGAAAGTAGTTTCCCAGGTTGCTTAAGTGTTGTTGGGAGTCAGGAGAGAGAGGTGGCCTAAAGCCACCTTTGTGATCTTTATTTGCTGCCCCTGTTCCGATTATACCACTTCTAGAAAAATATGTCCAGACACAACTTCAGTCTTTACATATAGCCCACAAGTTGCCTGAAACTGTAGAATGCTCAGCATTTTCTCTGTCCAGCATAACTAAAGCAGTTGGACTGGAACCATATTGTGCCATTTGCAGTCAGGTGACCCACAAAGTAAAGAACAGCTTAATTTATGTTAGAGCAGTTGAAAGCTTATCAGGATGATGACTAAGAGTTAAAAATAGGTGAGGGTATTTTAGGGACCTGGGTGAAGCCCTTAAAGGTAGCTTCATTGAATATAAAACATTGCTAAACAAACTGTGTCACTTGCTTTTCTGTAACGACAGAAAGACCCCACTAGATTTCCTTCCCAGGTTTTGTGTCTTTTTTATGAATTTTTTTTTTTTTTGTGAGGGTAAAAGGTATGTGGTCACTCTAGTGGTTTCATTTTTAATGTCGTTTATTTATTGTTCACGGATGGACTTGACTATACATTTGAATTATAGTTTGTGTCAGCAATAGGTATGAGTGTAAAATATAAAATTGTGCAAGCTCTGCAATTCCTGTACTGAATCTTCTCTTGAAGAAGCTCAACCTCCAAGATCACAAACTCCACACACATAAAAAACAGAATTACAGTGTAGCTTCCTGGAATATGTTTCACAGTATAAAGCAAGTACACGGGGAAAAAAAGGGTAAAGGAGTCCAAGGAATGGAAGTAAATCATTTCACTCTATTTTTTATCTTAAATAATACTAAGCTTACCATGCAGAGCTTTGGCCTCACAAATTACTACTTGTGATATAAGCTCAAAGCTAGTAAAGATGTCCACTGAAAAAAATCTACAAAGATGTGTCAATATTTTCTTGGCTCAGGGTCCAGAAAAACTCACTAATTGTTGGACCCAATGATCTTCAAGGCCTTTTCCAACCTAAATAATTCTATGGTTCTATGATTCTGTGATTCATGGGGCAAACTGTTAACATTAGGAAAAACGCTTTTTTGAGCGAGGAGGGTGGGGAAGTTCAGAGAAGGATGAGAATGTGTCAGAGGATGAGCATGGCTTTAGGGCAGGCAGAGAAAGGATCGTGGGAAAAGATTTGGCGAGTGAGCGCCAGTGGGAAAGAGATGCTCCTTCCTCACAAAGCCTCCCTCCTTGAAGGATAATCGAGACAGAGAAATGCCAGAGTAGAAGCAAAATGGAGCAAAACTCCTGTGACGGCAGGGAAGCCATTACTTTACCTTTACGGTTCAGGGCCCTCTTTGGAAATCAGAGATAAAACTAATTAAGTAAGAAATTATTCTGTTTAATGCAAAGTGAGGGGATTTCTTACAGTGGACACACTCCACAGATATATAGCGTAGCAATTCTATATAGTAAAGGACTAGTATAGAACGCATGGATTTCATTATTAGAAGGTTCAATGACTTTGGGAAAAAAACCAACCTACAACTGTTTAAACCTAGAAAACTGGAAGCACCCTGTGTTTTGCCCTCTGTTTCCTTCAGTTCTATGAATGCAGTGTTTGTTGTAAAAAGCACTCTGTCATTAGCTTTTGGTATGCCCAAAAAGAATATGATTTTTCTGTATCACAAAATATATGACGATAATATCTCAATTCACAGTATACTGCAGTGATAACAGCTTAATACTTTGTAGAAGAAGAAACAAAAACTAAATCAGTAGCAGTAAAAAGTATACATAGATTTTAAATACAGTACGCCTGCATCTCATATGGATATGACAGAAAAATATTCGACGTTCTTAGATGGTGTAAAATGGTATGGTTTTGTTGAAATGAATGAAGTGACACTGGTCTACACAGTTGTGGATCTGTTGCAAAACTTCTATCCACTTTTCAACAACAAATATCAGTCATTTTATTTTTTATTAACTGGTTTTTGGGTATACGGACTATAAACACAATTTGTTTAGTCATCCATCTGGTATGACAGATGGTGGACATGATCAGTGAATGCGATGAAACATTGCTCTAGCAAGATAAATATTTAATAATTAATAGCTTAAATAAAATCAGTGCTCAAATCAACTTGTCTACTGTGACTTAGACACTCTTACAGCAAGAAAAGGGTTAAATATTTCATTTTTCTAAGAAAAACAGTGGTTTATCAGTATCTCAGATACCTTGTAAGAATTGTCAATGACTAATAATAACAATAGATCTTGTGAACAGACATAACAATAATGTGTTAAAGTCTCTTCATACCTGAACAAGGATAAAGAGGAACAGATAGATGAGTGGAGATTTACAGGAGCAGTGCCTCTTGAGTGAGTTCTGGATAAACACTGTGGTAGGTTGACCCTGTCAGGGTGCGAGATGCCCACCAAAGGCGCACTATCGCTTCCCTCCTTGACTGGGCAGGGGAGAGAGAACACAACAAAAGGCTCGTGGGTTGAGATAAGGACAGGGAGAGATCACTCAACCAATTACCGTCATGGGCAAAACAGACTTGACTTCGGGAAAATTAACTTAATTTATTACCAATCAAATCAGAGTAGGGTAATAAGAAAATAAAACCAAGCCTTAAAACACCTTCCCCCCACCCCTCCCTTCTTTCTGGGCACAGCTTCACTCCCGAATTTTCTACCTACTCCCCCTGAGCAGCGCAGGGGGACGGGGAATGGGGGTTGGGGTCAGTTCCTCACACCTTGTCTCTGCCGCTCCTTCCTCCTCAGGG
>JAVKLA010000114.1:0-26346 GCA_034782735.1 Sagittarius serpentarius
ACTTTATTGTTATTAGTGTCATTGCTAGTTTCTTCCTTTCTGTTCTGTTAAACTGTTCTTATCTCAACCCACGAGCTCTACCTTTTTTCTAATTCTCTCCCCCATCCCACTGGGTGGGAGGGAAGTGAGTGAGCAGCTGCGTGGTGCTGAGTTGTCGGCTGGGGTTAAACCACGACAGCCCCTCATCTCCAGGCAAAGGTGATGAATGAGTTAGTGACCAGATGTGGTCAGGACTTTGTTTCACGTTGATGCTATGTCATTAGTCATGCTGAAAGAAAGAAGTTCCCAGAACATGCAGCCCCCCACTGAGAACTAGAGCAGGCAGGATCACAGAAGCAGGAAGTTCTTGAAGGTGTTCTCCATTGGAACTGCAGGACTAACCAGGGGACAAAAACGGAGAAAACTGTTTGATCTTGCCACAGGTACCTCATCTACCGCAACATTAACTGGCTCTAGGAGGCTACAAGCTTTCCTCACTGACCTCCCCAAAACATTAGGCTCCAGCAGGACAAAACAAATCGACAGACCCTTGTGAAAGAAGACTGACCACAGCCTTGAGTGCTGTGAAAATCACACACACCAGGCAGCACCCTGAGGCCATGCACTGAGCAGCTGCCTGCTCGCCGCAGTCCCTAACTGGGACTTGAGCAGACAGCCCTGAATGCAAATCTGGCTGCAGGAAACAGCCTCAAGCACACAAGCTGACTTTTGCTAAACCAGACTTTAGGAAGACCCTGCTCCCCTGCGCACACCACTGATGACAAAAAGGGAGATTTAGTGCCCAGCAGTCCTAGCAAGACCCAAAATTTTGAAAAGGGTTTAAATGAGACACAGGTAGACACTGGTGCATAGGGAAACAAAGAAACCCCTGGGGAATGACACCAAGGCAGGGCATTTCTCAGGAAGTGGCCTTTGTCACCATGTTCACTAGGGGACAAGAAGAATGCTCTGTGGCCACAGGGGCACAAGGGCACAGAAGGATGCCCAGTTTTGCTTGATAAGCCTCTTATCATAGCCATAAATATCTTATGGGAGAGATAAAAACACAAAGGAGGAGAAGCAGATTCACAGAGGACATTCGCACTGCATTCTGGTGTTTTTAGCAACCTGTTCCCATGATGGCCCTACAGGGACTGATAATTATCATTGACTGGAACAGGTACGGCCAGTCTCCTTAACAGGCTGACTAGTGCAGCGAGCGCAGGCTGGAAGTTACACATTTTGCTACATCACCTTAGGACAACTGGGGTTAACCTGCCTCTGTGCTCTGGGGTGTAGGAAGGAAGCCCAGCACACCAACATGGAAGCAGTGCTCGGAAGGCACCAGCTGCCAAATTTCTGCGGCAGAGCCAGAGGGAGATACGTGAAGGAGCTGACACGCTTGTCACTTAGGTGAACCTAAGCTGCCCTGACATTCATCTGCCCTCCCAGCCACATTCCCTGCCCTCCTGAAGAGGCAGATTAAAGAGCTCACACAAGGGACTGTGAGAAAAAAAAGAGACCTTGAGGAAAAAAAAGCCAGCCAGGGCCAGCACCAGCATGGAACAGGACTGAAATGGAAAGCACAATTCCTGCTGTTCAGCCAACTCCAGAGAAAGCCCTAGAGTAGGGAACGGGCATGGCCCAGCCCAGGCGTGGCTCACAAGGTCCCTTGGATGAGGAAAGCCAAAGGGAGAGGACCAGATTCACAGGGGATTGGAGCTGCGAAAACACTAGTCAAGCAACAAATGAAGCAACAAATGAACAAGGGGCAGGGCGTAGGCCGCAGCTTTAGCTGCTCACTGGGATGTTGTGTGCAGCTCCAGAGCGCTGTGCTGTACGAACTGGGATGACAGATGGCCTCCACAGGCTTTGCCAAGAGCATGGCGTGTTCCAGGCTGCACAAGACCTTGAACAAAGGCCTTGTCCCTATACTCCCAGAAGGATCTCACTGCTCAAGACACTGAGGTGTCAGATGCTGGAGAAGGGAAGAACTGGAGAGGGCTTGTTTGGTTTTCACCACCCCTTCATCCTTTAGCACTCAGTTTTATGCCACTTTCTTCCTGTGTGAAGGACACAAAAAAGCACAGCCTTGGTAAATTATTTATATAAGACATATGGCAGGACGGGGTGAAGACGTATCCACTAAACAAGGACTAACCTCGAAAAGGGCTACAACAAGAAGACCCAAACTGCAGGTCAGGCTAGGCTGAGAGAGCATCACCTTTCAGTGGAAGAGATCCAAGCACCCCATTCTCCAATATCCAAGTCTTTCCTCCCTCCCCCAAATGTTAACACACTTTGGGCCCGTACAGACCTAAGTTTAAAACACCACTTGGGGTCCTCTGCCTAGTCAGTGGAGAGAGATGGATATTTCTGATATCTTGCCTTACAGAGATGCAGCGATGACAGCAGAGCACGCTGTCTGGAACCAGCTGGACCTGAAGCCATGTGAAGACTGTCCTTAAAAGCAACACATGGTCAAAGAGAAGCGCTGATTAATCCAGTTCCCAAACCCCTGATTCTGAGCCAGACTCCCTTACAAATATCAACACACCCAGCAGTCTCCAGGTGTCACAACCCCATCTCTCTTCTGAGCCAGGAACCTGAGGGATGTACATGGAGCCCTCTTTAACTTGATGTCGTAACATGTTCTTTCGAAAAGGTGGGCTGTTCTCAACAAGCGCTCCCACCGCAGGCAGCCCCAGTTCTGGGACCGCTCGCTTGTCACAACGTAACTCGCGTGCTTGTACCGGCCAAATCTGCGCCTGCTAATTCCAAAAATAAGAACAGCGAAGGGGCTGCTGCAGGGACTTGCCTGCCAAATAAAAGCAAGGGCTGAGCATGACAGATGGGGAAAGCCTGACTTAGCATAGCCTCATCCTTTCAAGGAACTGCTGATGGAACAGTAAAGATCAAACACGCATGTAGAGCTCTGCAATTTCTTCTGTTACTAACCTCCCCCTGCTCCCCTCAATCACAGCTGGATCCCATTCATTTGCTTCCCTCTCTCTCCAAGCTGACTAAAAAAAGGACTTGACATCTTTCCTTCCTGATTTTCACGTGCTTACCATTTCATTCCTGACAGTATCAGAGCAGCAGAGGGAAGGGGGAGGGTACCCACCTAGAACATCTGGCATCTTGACAGTTTTTTAAATAGACTTTTAAATGGGGCTAAATAAAGACTCTAGCACTCAGAAAAATTTTGCTAATTCCACAGAAATCCACTTTGTGGGCTGCAATGGAGAACAAACTCTTAGCGGCGTTTTTCCTCACCTAAGGCTAAATCTATCCCCAGATAGTCCCTGGGATATGTAGAATAAATTCTATGGGTAGCATAGCCCTATTTTTCTGCATTCTCAGCCAGCTCTGCTCACCTACGTGGTCCCTCCAAGCAAGCAGCGGCTGTGGAACAAATCCAAGATTTTTTCCCATCCGTGTCCCCACCCCCTCCCCCGTCTCCCATTCTGCCAAATTTCAAGTCCCAGCTCTGCCTGGTGAGCCACAAAGCCTTCCTACTGCAACGTAGCTCCACTTAGGGAGAATCAGGAAGACCACTGGCCCTAGCAGTGTCAGTTGAGGCTACCTTACCACTAGCCCCGGGCTGGAAAGAGGCATAAGTTACACTGCACAGTTAGCTAGTGCAGTTCATAACAGCTGTGTTTCTATTTCCCAGGGCTGCCAAACGAGAACTACTCAGTGGCACACAATTATCTAGAACTAGCAACAAGCAACCTGCCAGTCTCTGTATTAGACATCTGCTTCTCTTTTCCAGCACCCCAGAAGTCCCCAGCTACCATTCTTCCGTGTTACAGAAGGCCATTTCCTCTCCATTTTTGATCCCTGTACTTGACAGCTAGGGCCAGAGGCCACTTCAGAAGCTGCAAGCCCACAGCTAGCCAGATTCATCTAAGCTTCCCACAATGAGAATGTGCTTTTCTGGCCCAAGATACCAGGCAGGATAATGGCAGTGGGACTTCCTCCAGGTGAAAAGCTGCTGCAAGGAAAAGAACTCCAAAGTTACCTTCAGCTCATCACCAGCACATCGCCAGTAAAGCCCCCTCTCACCCAACCTGCTCAGACAACAGGTTATAGCACAGCTCTCAAAGCCAGCAGGGAAACTGAAAAGCTGATTACATGGACCCCAATGTAAGACAGGAGAGGGACTCTCCATCCCCCGGGGCACCCTACAGAGGTCTGTCAGCGAGATCTGAGTTCCTGAGGACTGGGAGCTACAGGACACCCGAAGACTCTTAACTGTCCCCTTGCAGACGGCAGGGTGTGCTGGCCAGGGTCTGCATTCCCAACCACCGGGGACCAAACCCAAAGTTGTCTATCCACAATCCTAATACCCCTTATGTCTGCCTTAAATACAGCAATGCGCCCTCACACAATGCCTCTGGGCACTGGATTCAATGTGCCTTTCATTAAGCTGGACAAAGATTCACAGAAGCTGGTTTGTAAGGGCTGAGAAATGGTCTGGTACAGTCTTGATTCTGCTTGTGCCAAGAACTCTCTCACCCCTGACAAAGCTGCTGCTGGGCCATCTCATCCTCTCCCTATGCCTCCCTTGGGACCACTAGAACCAGACCTTGTATGGGCCCAGTGCAGACTAACACACAGCTCCAAACTTCACTTTAGACTAACTAGATTTTGAAGAACCATATTTTTTTCCTACAAATCCTCCCAACGATTCACTCCCTGGACTGCCGAGTTGCAACTGCACAGGGTTGTTCCTTGCACAGTATGGGGGAAGAGCACAGTCACTAGGGGCACAGAGGCAAACAAGGGACTTACTTGTAGGTTTTGGTTCTGTCCAACCAGATGCCGGAGAGCAGAGCCCCAACCATCCCCGACAGTATAATGGTGAGTCCAATCCTGCCAGCATTCACCTCCTCCCCCTGTGGTGAGACACACACACACACTCACACAAATACACGAGCCAAGTCATAGCCAACAAGAAGCAAAGTGCAGAGAACACAGAGAGGAAGAGACACCAAAGTTAGTGTCCCATACGTGTCTTCTGCTGGTAACACACTAACCGGAACTAGCCGTTGCAAGAACACTTTTGGGCCCACTATGAGCCAATGCAGTGCCCTATTCTGGCTCATGAAGAAAAGTGGTTTGGTGCTTCTCTCTAAGCCAGACCAGAGAAAAAAGTGAGCACTGGCCAGTGTGAACAGACACTCTCAGAGGAGTCAGCATAAACCCTATGAAGCTTGCTGTCTGGTGTTAGGATTTGGGCCAGACTGACCAGGAAATATTGGGACCCGCTATGAGGCAGCACAGAAAGGAGCTCTCTGGCACGCAGTCCCAGCAGTAAGCTCTACAGTAGCTCAGCTACTGAGACACCCCACCCTTCTGCCACCAGAGCACGAGTGTGGGCAACCTCCTTGTACAGATGTCCCAGTAGAAATCACTGTCAGGAACAGGGCAGAGGCAACTGTTGGAAGAATTTCTCAGAAGAAAGTGCTGTCATTTAGGGTGTAAAAGAGCTGTCTTTGCTAGAGCTCGCCAGCTTTTGCACAGAGTGGGGTAAAGAACTAAAGGAACCAATGCATTCCTGCCAGCCAGCTACCTTGCACCAGAGCCAGCCAGAGGTCCTGTAGCATTTCATTTCTTACAGACTCTCCTTTGGCAGCCAGGTCTAGACAACAGCAAGCATCAGAGGGCCATAAGGGTTGGATGCACTTACTGGGTAGTGATGGATCACCATGCGGTTCAGCAGAGTGGACAGGGCGTAGAAGCAACCTGCATTCAGACCTGAGAGGGGGATAAAAATGCAGCACGTTCAGAGACTGCTACTCTCCTGCTGGGTAGTGAAAGGGTAGAAATGCAGAGAGAGAGAGCTTTGGGAGCTGCGATCCATAACAAGGCTGCCAGTCTCAGGAGAGCCAGCCAGAGTGGCTAGACACAGGTTACTGAAAGAAATGCAGACCAAGGACAGCCAGGTCTCAGCATGCAGGAGAAAGCACCCTGCAGTTTCAGGATGGTTCTTACCTTAGCCGCTAGAGGAAGGGCTGTGCATATTTCTGGTACTGAAAGGTCTTGCAAGTCCTTCACAGGATCTCAGCCCTCCCTCACAGCCAGATCCATCTTTAGCATTGCAGTTTTCTCCTCCTCCCAGCCAAGGCGAAATACTAGAAAAGCACCTGCCTCATCATCACACCTTTAACAAGGACCTGTGATTCAGTTAACACCAGTGCCATTGACCTATGTGGTTTCCTCCCAGAGAAGAGCCTGATAGCACCCTCCCTGCTGAGAGCCAGTAAAAAACATCCTCTCCAAGCCAAGGAACACCAGAAGGCAAGTAGGAGCAGAGCCAGTGGTGAAGCACAGACAGCACTTCCCCCAGGCACCTGGTGTGTATGTCTGTCTGCATGGGAAAAGTCTTGCATTTTAAAAGATATCACTGAAGCCTGAAAAAAAAAAAAAAACACACACAACCAACTGTGAAAGTAATTGTCTTTCTGAAAGGGAAGTTAGATTAACTGTTAGAGGCATCAGCCACCTGGTGAAGATTTCTCAGTATCACCCAAGGTGAGAATGGAAACCGTTGGGGTGATACTGGTCAAGCCCCATTCAGACGCTCTGCTCCAGTTTACAGGCAACTCTGGTTGAGCTAAACACCTTCCCAAAGGGCACAAAACCCAAGAGCTTTGCTTACAGTAGACAAGAACATCCACACGGGTGCTGGACCAGCAGTACCGCAACGGCTGCACTCTCACCTTGGGCGATACTGAGAAATCTTCCCCAGGTGGATGAGGTCTGTAACAGTCAGCGCAACTTTCTTCTCAGAAAGTCATTTACATTTGCAGTTAGTTTCTCTTCAAGGCTTCAGTGATCCTGACGGGGGAGGGATGGGGACACATACTTCACCACTGCAGCTCACACATCTATAGGCTCCATAACGAGGCACAGGTTTGAAAACTCTGGCACATATGCCTGAAATCCTGACAGAACAGATACACGTCAAGTTCCCACTTCCTATTTTCCCTCTTTCAGCCTCAGCTAAAAGCAGAAACATCACAATACACGATACAGAAGTGCAGTCTAGCAGGCAGAACTTTGACAAAGGGAACAAAACCCTGAGCTCCCCTAACCCTGAAGTACTCCTGCACCTAGCCCACTCCTCCACTGGGACAATGGATACCCGTTGCCCTACACAGCTCATGAAGCACTCTGCAGGGCCACAAGATTGGCAGCTGGAGGGGACATCACACTTCCTTCACACGCCATCTCTGACATCATTAAGCAGAGCTCACGCCACAGCTTCATGGCACAGAGAATAGACGAAGAATCTTATGCAGGTGATCCCAAATAAGCCAATTGCCTGTGACAACACTCCCTGCTCCAAAAGCATGTGTCAAGAGGTTACAGGAGAGGCTAGTAAGCTGAGTGACATGCTCTTTAGGCAGGAGGAATCCACCCAAGAGTTACTCAGAAAGGCTGGAAACTAGCAGGGCCAGCAGCCAGAGAAGGGGGAGAACAATTGGAGATCACACAGCAAGGAGGCACCCTCCAGCCTTGAAAGCTGGCTCTTTGCAACACTTGGCTATGGCAAAACAGCCCACAAGAGCCTAATTCAGCTTCATCCTATCTCTACCTCTGGAGCACCCTGCTCACTAGGAGACACTACAAACTGCAGTGCCAGGACATGGGAGTGTAGCAGATCAGCACCATTCCCTCTGCCCACTACTGCTTCACTTCAAAGCAGGGCATAAACATAGACCAGTCATTTGTGTACCTCTTCTTCTCGCCCAGCCAAGAGGACAGCAACCTTGTGGAGACAGCCAGACGCTGCTCTGGTAGCTGATGCTGTCAGTATGCCAGCTTCACAGCAGCTCTGTGATGCATGTGATTTCCAAGACAGAGAAGGGTCCCTGCGCCCAAGCTGGGCAGAAAGCAATGTGGAGTTGGCAGCAACACTTGGCACCAGAGTCAGGCAAAATACTCTAAGAATCAAGACAATGTGCTGAATTTGCATTTGTGAGGGCTGGCAAAAGTTGTAGGCATTTCACATGTCACAGTTGCTCAGCAAAGTTTCTCTATGAATTACAGCTGTTTGAATGCCAAGAAAACAGGCAAGGGCTGTTTCCAATCGGGCAGTGCCCATTTGCCCATGCAGATGAGGAAAACCAGAACTAGTAGTTGGGAGCAGGACATCTGAAGGTCCAGCCCCACCTGATTCATTAGCTAGTTACCATGGTTTGCTTGTAACATGCTGTAGAAGAACATTTGAGACCTCACAGTGTCTCATCTATTTTAGAGAGGCCAGAAAGGGGAAGTTTATTGCCTACGGCTCCAAAAGCAGCCCTTATTAGTCCTCAGACTAGAACCAAAGTCTTCTATAGCTAAGCAGCCTATTGCCTACATGCCAGACTATTTATTGGTCTCCCTCTTCACCCTCATCATCCTCCAAGACAATGGTTCCTTATGCAGATCGCACTGCCCTATCAACTTTCCAAATGCTCGTTCTTTGGGGCCGTCTCATCACTCCCAGCCTTTCCCAGGCTTTCCCATCTTTCTCCTGTCTACTGCCTCCCAGTAGCAACGTGCTCTCCAGTGCAGAGCCAAACCCAATAAACTCAAGAGTTCCTCAATGCCCACTCCATGTTATGCCTTAGCTTTACAGAAGCAATGTCAGCAACCTTTTGGGAAAAGGCTTTCTGAGGGTTTTCCTGAAAACCGGTTCATTAGCACCAACATAGCCGCAGTGCCACCAATGTTTTCAGCACTGCAAGTCTTACCACAGGAGAGGAGCTGGCAGTTGCTAGTAATATCAAGACCTCAGAGGTCTGCAGACCTGTTCTGACCTGGCATCATGTAAGGGCCCCCATTCCTTCTACAGCCAGGGTAGATGAACAAGCAGCAGGTTTCCCCCTCTCTCCCCTGACACACACTATGCTAATAAAAGAGCTAAGAGAAGCTGCAGGTATCTTTGTGTTAGCTAAGAAAGATGACTCAGTTGCACTCATGTGGCTGCAGATGTTTTAAATCTTGGCCAGCGTAACTTTTGACTTGAGTAGGAAAAACTGTCCCCATTTTAAAGCCAGACTACTTGGGAAAAAAAAAAGTTTCATTGCATAGTTCCCTCTCTGACTAACAGTCACCATTTCAAGTCAAGCTGGAGATTGACATGAGGCTGACAGAGAGGAACAGAATATATGCACAGACCAGCAGGAAGAGAGGCATAATTATGAGCCTCTGAACAGCCCTTCAACATTGTTTGCGAACGCCAGAAGGGAATTATCCCAGGGAGGTCAGATTCTCAACACACTCTTCCTAGCAAGAGCCCTCCTCTCTCCTCTAGGACTTGTTTACACCGATTAGAACAAATGGTTTCTGCTTTCTTTTCCCAGAAGGGCAAGTGCAAACTGAGCAGATAACATAATCCAACTTTTAGACACAATCTGCCTGACAGTTTTTTCTTTCTCCACTTTCTGAAAGGACATCATGTACCATGAAAAAAAAAACAAACAAAAAAAACAAATACAAGCCAGCAGCAGCAATGCAAGCCAGCAGAGCTTAAGGGTGATCTGAGAGGGGCATTTCTAGAAGACTACTGCACTGAGATTTCAGCAACTCCGAAGTCCGTTAGCACCCTCAGCAGGTACAAAGCCACCATCTCACTCCCTCTGACCTGGCTCTCATCCACCAGGTCCTTTAGGCACAACTGCTGGCAGAACAGCAGAGGTTCCAGCACTATTTAACTTTCCCCCTGAGGAGCTTCCACAACAAGATGGTACAAAGTGAGGGCAGAACTCCCTGCTGACTAGCTGGCTACAGTACATCCTATCATGCAGCCAGGCACAGACTGCAATGCCCTTCCTGCTAGAGAAAAATACTTTTCCATACGACAATTCAGCATCAGGTGCAGATTCAATGCATCACACTGCCCTCAGAGAAACAGACCCAAGACTGCTGAAGAGAAGCAAGCAGCAAACCCAGTGTGCAAGGACAGATGGCAAAAGAAGATGTTCTCCAATCCTTCCTTCCATTTGCTTCATAGGGACTGCCAAGGAAGCTGACAGAGTCTGCACATCTGCATGCTCCACATGACCTCCACCGGGATGCCTGGCAGCCATACCCTTGCCTTGGGAAATGACTTCCACTCAGTGCTATGACTTGCACTCAGACATAGCTCCATATATTTCTTAGGCAAGCACATACATTAGTTCCTTGCAGGTAACTGACTAGAAAAAAAAAAGACAACAGCATAAGGAAATTCCCTGAACAGAAAACAAAGACTGGGAGAACAGTACTGGGGGCATATTGTCCTCTTGTCTCCTTGCCTTGCTTTTGTTCTTCCCTAAGCTTTTGCTTGTAACCACTGCTGGAGATTACTGGGCTAGAAGTACTCCTGGTCTGTGGCAGCACAGCTATCCTTATGTTCCCCTATAACAACTCAGGCCAGTTACTGCCCTGGCAGAGCACAGAGAGGGAGAAGCTAAGCATGTCTAGCAGTGATAACTGCAGAGAAGAAAGGCCAGACCTTACCGTAAGTGACCATAAGCAGCAAAAAGTTGGCATTGCGGAGAAGAGAGAGGATTGATTGCATGTAGGAATACTCCTCTGTTGGTCTTGACTGGATCAAGGCCTGAGCTCGGCTTGGAGGGTGCGGGGGCTTCTCCTTGAAGACTGAAACCAGACACAAAGTACACCTGTTTGTAAATGGTGCAATCAGGGAGCCTGAGTACACACTGTGGGTACAGCCATTTGAAGGATAGCACAGGGGCTAGTAAAACCAAGTGTACAAAACACATCATCGTCCTTAAGCTTTGATCTCCATGCATTAACTTATCCAGGAACCAGGAGAGAAGAGTCCCTCCAAAAATAACTCCTGCCACTGGGGAAACACCTTGCCTTCAATTAGCTTTTTGTGTAGGCAGTGTCTGGCAGCAGCAAAAGAGTTCTCATAATAATGCCTCTGTCTCCGGGAGGATGGCCAGCCAGCTGCAAAAGTGCTGCATGGAGTTACAAATGCAAAAGTGGAATGGGAAAAGTCAGCTGGCAAAGGCGGCCTGGCACCCTGCAGTGCCCAGTACCTAGGGAGCAACGACCTATACCAGATTTTATTTCAGTCCGGGCACTTCTTAGACTGGCCAAGCCATCTGCTGTCCCTAACTAGCATTAAAGTAGCATCCAGAAATCCCGGTCGCAGGCAATACTTCTGTACCAGGTGCTAGGCAGCCATTTTTGTACCTTGTCTGTTCCCTGCCCCAGATTCTTTAAAGTCTACATCTGATTCAGCCACCAGGCAACATGAACAAGCTGACAAGAGGAGCCTATAAGAAAAAAATTACACGGAGTTCAGCAGACAAGCTCTGCTCTCCAGTGAGCATGCCAATATTTCATGCTAAAGGTCTGGCTTCCACTTCACATGTCAAGCATGGGACTTCCACCTCTGGTGTCCTGCTACTGCTCTTAATGCTTCCTTCTCTCCACTTGTAACTGGTTACCTTTTTTCTCCTGGGAACAGTTTGTTCCTGTGATGCCTCTTTCTCCCTACCCTTAAGAGGTAGTCAGGTCCAAGACATAACCAAGGTGACTGTGAATCTTAGAACATTTCTGTTGGCTTTTAAAGGACTTGCTCATGCCAGGGTTTTATTCTGCAGGCAATCAAAGAATGAAATGAACAGTTTGGCAGGCCCACTCACAACCTCTTCTACTCCCTTCTACACGTGCTGTTCATAAAGGGCTTGAAGCAGCACGATATGGTACTGCATGACCCTGTCAGCTGCGTGCTAGGACACATCCCCAGATGACCTCCCCAGCCCATTTCCTAGCACACAGGCCCCTCACACACAGAGGCTGATCTCAGTCCCACCTGTGCATGCTCCCACCTCCTTACCTATGATGACCAGGATAAACAGGGCTGTTGCCACGCCTGCAGTCATGAAGAACATGATGCTGATATGGTAGGCCAGCTTCTCCACATCCTCCACATTGGGAACCAGAACTGGAGGGACCAGAAAGCCCACAGCAATGCCAAGCTGAGCGGGAGACAGAGGGGACACAGAGGTGTGACATGGTACCACAACACTGCCACTACCCCACAGCTCAGCTCCCTGATGCCCAGTAAGGGCTCAGCTGGGTGTAATCCCATTTCACAACCAAGGTGAAAACCATCTTTACCACCCAACAATTACAGATAAAAGCCAGCTACCCATTGCAATAAGAGAGGTCCTCCCACTGCACTCACAACTGTCAGGATATTCAAGGCAAGGTTTTACAACAGAATTGAGCAGAATGAATACTTGCCTCCTTCTAAGTGGAGGTCTTGCTTCCCTTGTCCTCCCCTATGCATGTGTGTTCCTGTCCACACACACATCCCACTCCTCATCTTGTACCTGCTCTGGTGCTGGCCCGATCACCTGGTAACCCAGTTTTGCTTATTAAAAATGACAGAAAACAAGGCCGTCAAAACCCACCACAATTCTTTGCTGGGTTAATGAGTTGAACCAATTTATCTTCCAGCCAGACAAGCACAAGGGCTGAAATAGAAACCTGCCCACTCCTAATGAGTGAGGTATTAATCTGGCTCAGCCACTTCATGACACCGTTTCCTAATGAGCCTCCTCCCAAGACAAGGCTCACCCTCTGACTGCCAGGAGAACCTAGAGGTTGAGAGTGAAGTATCCTGACAACACATATCCTAAACACTGAGGTTGTGTGATGGGGCTTGGCTATGAAGGGCTCCAAGAAGAAACCCTTGCATCTTTGGCCTCTCCTGTGCCAAGAGCCCCACATGTCCAGCTGAGGAGCTCCTGCAGTGGCAATATACACTTTAGTAAGGACATTAAAGCTTTTAACTCTGCAGCTATTTCTCCAGGACAGCAACAAGGAGCTGTAGCAGCACAGGCTTTGCCACACTGATAAGCGGGACTGACGGTGGCACAGACCTTCAGCGCGACCCTCAAATGGAAGAGAGAAGAAACAACTGCTTTGGTGCTTAGGAGCACACTCCTCTTTTCGTAAAGTGGGAGCCAAAGTGCACTCAGCACATTCATGCTCTAAACACAGGAGAAGACTACAAAAGCCACTTTTTCCCCTGCTTTGTGTTTCACTGTTTGTGGCTGCATTTCAATCACCGTTTAGTTTCCAAGCACTGTGTGTTTACCTGTTCCCCTGGCCCATCCCAGCACTTGCAGCCCTCTCAGACACCAGAAAAAGAGCCATGCTCAAGCTCAGCTCTTGCTTGCTCTCAAGGCTCTGCAGCACACGCACCCATTTGGGGCAAAAGTAATTTTTTGTTTAACAACACCCTCATTTTTGCTATTTCCTGATTTAAGCCTATGTTTGCTGTTGTGGACAGCGACAAAGCACGCACAAGAGCCTCCAACAGATGGAAGGACTGAGAAAGCACCCAAGAAAGAGAGGTGCCAGGTGGCCATGCAGCCATGCTCATCCTTGCTTGAAACAGAGATTTCCAATCTCTTTTGCAGGCTGTACCATTTGCCTGGAGACAGGAACGTGCTAACAGTACCAGAGCAGTGCTAACTGAACCAATACAGACTAGCAGCATAAAAAAAAAAATCCCACCCCCAGTGGTTATTTACGCTACACCAATACAGCCTCTATAGAGCCACTGCCCTCACCCCACTAAGAGGTAGAAGTATGCAAAACATAGAAATGAGGATATAGTCAAATTAAACCCGTTGCATTTACTGTTTCCTTACAGGAAGCATTAGATCAATAGAAATCAATTAGCACCACCATGACCCATTGTCCCAGGATAATGGACTGGAGAGGATACTGTTTATGCCTCGCTGATGACCGAACAGCAGCAAGACAGCACCACTAGCCAACTGCTGCCCTACAGAAGGATTCTACAGTGCTCAGCATCTTCACAGTCCCTAGAAAGGGTCTATTACTCTACAAGTATGGAAAGCAAGGACTAAGAAAGGTAAGGACTATGCTGCTCATAAACCACATCCAAGCATGTCAGCATACAGAGCAGAACGACCCAGGAGCCCTGTAACCCAGGCGTGAGCTCAGACATGTTGCCTGGGCTGCCTTCTAGCAAAAACTCCTTGTGCTTTCTGCATGCTTTCTCTGTCGTATCTCCATGTTTCTGGGATGCCAGTGGACTCATTTTGAAAGAACCACTCACTGGCCAGGATCAAGATCACAGAACAAACACATTTCAGGCGCCGTATCTGGTAGCTGGGATAAAAGCCAGCTTGCCCTGTCCAGCCCCAGAAAACTCTCTACAAACTCCCTTCTCCTCCACCCAACTGGTGGATTTTTGAGACAGGAAGAATGGTTATGTTTCAAACAGAGCTATCTGCTAGACTCAGACACCCTTTTTAGCTTACAAACAAGTAACTGTCAACCACGTCTGGCCAAACTTCTATGTCAAACAATGCCCCCCACTGGGACCTGGAATAGCCTGGGTCACAATCAGCAACAGGCATCTGTGCTGAGTTCATTCTTGGTGCTGGGACATCACAGGGAGCTGGTGGGAACAGTCACCAAGAGATTACAGATGTGCCCCACCGCTTCAAGGCACTGTCAGGAATGAGGCATTTGGGGGTTGGTCAAATGGACTGATGACAGACACAAGTTGTGCTGTCCCAGATAGCAAGTCAAGGACTGAAAGAGCTTAGGAGGAAACTTAAAGAGACCATTAGGAAGGTTAAACCTTCCTAACACCCACATGGCACAGGCAGCCTCTGACACAGGATTAAACTTGCCAGAGCTCAGCTTTGTTCAGACATGGCCTATCCCCAGCCTCTCCTCACAGTGACTCATGTCTGCTCTCCTCTGCACTGCCCACTGACCCGAGACTCACTGACTACCAGCGAGCACAACTATCAGCTGGCTTAGAGGCTTCAACCTCTCATCTTCATTAAATTGCATACCTCTCCCTTCTCTGCACAAGGGAAATAAGCCTGCAGCTGCACAGAAAAGGCAACTGCACCACACACAGTCACTCAGAGACGGCTCCTAGAGGGCAGAAGCCAGTTTGTCTCTGCAGCACGTTTATTTTGCCCTGCTTGTGGCCAAAGTGCAGGCCTGTGGCTCTGACGTGCCTGCTCAGCCCAGGACACAGCCACACTAGGCTTCACTCCTATCTCCTTAGCATTCTCAAAAGCCCAAGCTTTGAGGAAAAGACTCTCAACATTGCTTCTTTCCATTTGAGGGAACAGTCCTACTAGCTCTTTGGTATCAGGTCTCACGTGTGCCCCTCCACCCTGAGGTCTATAAACAGCTGCCTGGAAATTGCTCCTTTGTCTTACCACCATTTCATTCTTGGAAGAACTGGGCTGGATTCCTGTGCTAGGCGTGTCTTGGCTTCCTGCTCTCTGCAATCACACGCTAGTCCCACAAGCTGCTGAACCATAGCAAACCAAGAAGAGGAAAGGAGGAGAGATCCATGCTTTTTTCTGACCTCTGACATAAGTTTCTCCAGGACCACAGTCAAGATTCACTCTTTTCAGGTCTCCCTCCAGCTTCTCCTTCCTGAAAAAGGATCCCTCTGCTGTACCTAGCAGAGAGGGTATTGAGAATCTGTTTTGCAAAATGTTCAGAAATCCTTTACTGGGAAGTCCTATAGTCATTGCTTACCCAATGGGACATAGACTTACTCAACTTTCTTGAAGACTGCTGTTGTCTTTTCAGAAGACCTGAACAATTTTTCTAACAATAAATGGATGTTTTGTCCTCTCCCCTCCCCTCCCAAAAAAGGAACCACTTTTATCCACTAGGAGTTTGTTAAACCTTTGAGAAGGACTAGGTGGTAGAAGGGGAAAAAAAATCCCAGCAATCATATAAAATGTAGCTCCTATTGCTATTTCAAAGCAACTGATGTTACTACTTCTATGAAGACGCGGCCCCTTGACTTGGCCAAAACTGAAGATTTCCTGGACGATACTCACAGACCCTGGATTATTCATACAATTTTTAGCAACGAAGACAAGCTCTCAACACACAAGGAGATCACATACTTGACCTTTCACAAGGAGATTTTTTGCCTGGTTCTCAGCAGGCCAGTGCCCAAATCACTATCAGCCCAACAGACAACACCGTAACCAGTTAACCAGAAAATTTAAATAAGCCTTAGCAAGGGAAAAATAACTTTTCTCCCTTCTCCACACTTCCTACATCAGGGCTAGGAAAATAAAGCAATGTAAAAACAAGGTTGGTTCTGCAACAGTCTGTGCTGCCCTCCTTACCGAGACCATCAGTCAATAGGGTTCATAGTGCAGTCCTTCTCACCAGCATACAAATTCGCATCTCCAACCTTTGTACAGGCAGAAAGGTCTCCAAGACCTACATAGATAGGCTCTAGTTCCCAAAATTTGGCACATCATTCAGCATCCCCACACCGAAAACACACAACACTGTCCTGATTTCCGAGAATCTCTCCTCAGGAACCAGGCTGCTGGCACCTTATTTTAAGAAGACTTTGGGGTAATTTTTAAACAGAATACCAGAGAAGTCAACAACTACAGCAGAGTGCACTGTTCAGATGACTTACTCTTTAAAGGCTGATAAAGGATAGAAGATTCCCCTTTTGTCACTGACCAGTCCCAGCAACATCATGTTCAAGATTCAAGTGTATACAAGAACAGGCAACAAAACCAAGAGCAACTGGATAATAAGATGGTATAAATCTACCCGAAGTCTTGAAATGGAAAATGGGACATCTAATTTAAAGTTTAGCTGTTTGTATACTAAGAGTCTGCTGAAGGAAGTTAATCAGTGTGGTATCAGCATAAAAACTGAATGATCGATGGAGGAGTGGGTCTCCACCTTAAATAAAACTAAGAGTCAGCTACAGGAATACAGAAGCCCTATAAAATTCCGTAAGTAAGCATAAATATTGACAGAGGAGACCACCAAACCCAGAAGGTCAATTAAAGTGTTAAAAGACAGAAGGAAAGAGATGCTGCAAAGGCAGAAAAAATACAACAGTGAGAAATTTCAACAATGTCCTTGCAGGCTAAATAAGCGTCATGTCGGGCACGATGCAGAGACTGCATTTTTAGATTCCATAAATACTCTTTTCTGAGGAGAACCTATAAGAGGCAGCACAATTTGTGATTTAGACCTAGAGCAGCACAGTGCGATCACAATATTACAAAATGGTTCTGCACTGCACTCAAATCCAGCTTCCTTGCAGGAGCAACAACAACGACAAAAAAAAAACCACCCTCCAAAGCACTATGGCAATATTTAACTCACAAGACCTGCCTAAAAGGAAAGAAGCTTGTTAAAAGAAAATTAAAAAGAAAAGCCAAGAAATTAAATGCTTGCAAGTGGCATTAAGACTGTGTAAAGACACTGCATCAGAGACTCAGTAT
The DNA here is from genome assembly GCA_034782735.1 of Sagittarius serpentarius. Taxonomy (NCBI): domain Eukaryota; kingdom Metazoa; phylum Chordata; class Aves; order Accipitriformes; family Sagittariidae; genus Sagittarius; species Sagittarius serpentarius. The sequence continues at coordinate 17,292 of JAVKLA010000114.1, forward strand.
AAGCCTAGACCATATTAGCAAAATATTTTAGAATAGAATAAAGGAACCACAGTTAAGTAAAAAAAAAAAAAAAAAACAAACAAAAAAAAAACCAAAATAAAACCCCACGATCACCACCCAACTCAAAAACTGGACAATTATTCCTTCAAGCAAAGAAAAAAGGACAGCAAGCTGGACCAAGCTAAAGTAAAACCATAATTAGGCCAAAAAAAGGCTGCGGAACAACTTTACAAACTATGTTAAAACTCTTCAAACACAGCAAAATCAGGAAGCCTGCCAGAAAATCTGTAGGGCCAAAAGATGATCACTGTGGAAGAACATTTGAGAATGAGGAAGAACTAAATGAAGTCTTGCACCAGTGTTCACGATATAGTATTTATGAGAGGTTTCCATATCAACAGAACCTCTTCACATGGCAAAAACCTGAGGCGTTATCAGTGGAAGATCTTAATCAATTTATTTCAACTGATTTCTTCTATAAGGTATTGGGACCACATGGTATTCATCCAGGAGTTCAAAAGAACAAGTCAACAGAAAACCCACACTACTTGCACACAAACACACCAAACTGCTAATTCTGCTCCGTTACTAAATACTCAAATCAGGAATGGAGGAAGGGAAAAGTGATGTGAATTTTTAAGAGGCCCGGCACAGGCAAGAGTCCCAGAAAACCCCAGGGCCAGCAGCCTGATGGTTTGGCCAAATGGGCAGAAACGGTAGCAATCAAAAGACTGAAGTTTATGTGTTGATAAACACCAATAAAACAGGCCTTTCAGACATTATGATTTCAACACAATCTCAGCAAGTTCCCAAGCCAATACTTTGGAGAGTTAGGAGGATACATTCCTTTTTTTAACTGTCTTTCCCTTAGCACTTACCACTGACTGGCCTGGGGCTGCCTTACAAATTTGGCCTGACCTAGACCAGATGATCCTCTGCTCTGATGCATTGTACCTTTCCAAAGGAAAGGCTTTTGGGAAACAAACAAACAAAAAAATCCAAGTGCTTCACCTGCTCTCAGCAAAGAGAGCTCACTGCATTTGTCAACACAGCATTGGAGCTACTCTACCTTTCCACTCCCAGAAGACTGACTTTTAACAGGGCCCACACTCATTTTGATCCGGGCATCAACCTTTCACACACATCACGCACACGCCAGATCAGCCTGGACAACAGAAACAGGAGAATTTAACTACCCACTGCAGACCTCTCTTTGAGGGGCGTCTATGAAACTCTATCAAATTCAATGTTTTTAAGCATGAATAAAACCAACACTTCACCTGTGCCAAAGACTTCCCCCCGGCAGCCCTACACCGAGGCACCCACACAATGCCACTGCCAGAAGCCTTCTGAGGGTCACACCAACCCAATACCCCCCAGGGCCACCCCTCCATTTCTAACAGAGCCTCCTCCACTGCCATGCAAAGCAGGGGAGCAGGAAAGATTCGTGTAACTGCCGGGGACGTGCAGTACCAGCCTTGAACCATTTACTTACAAAGCACAGCACTACCTCTAATGCTTAACATCTACATCAACTCAGGAACATGGAGATAGGAACCCTCTAGAAAACCAGAGGGACTACCAGGCTTCGGAAGAAAATGACTTATACTTAATTGTTTTAACAAGTCAGTCCTACTCTACACACTGATTTACCTGTTTTCTGACACATATGTTTAAGCCTGTAGGGCTTCACATTTTCAAGATGTTCTTCTCCAGACGTGATGGTAGAAATGGTTTTGGGTTTCTGGGTTTTGGTTTGGTTTTTTTTTAAATTATACTTGATTGTAATACAAGTGGCTTCAGATACTGAAAACTTAAAAACAAATCTTGTGAGATTCCCCAAATGGATGATGAGAACTGACCCAACAATATTATCACCAGGGAAGCCAAGGTTCTTGGTGAGAGTCAACAAAGCAAGCCTGCACACAGCAACTGGTGTTCTTCTAGAAACCTCCATCTCAGATAACCACCACAACAATAGGTTGTCTCTCCAAGAATCTTACAGGCAAAACACACAAGCCAAGTACAGTAACATCTGTGCCGTTCAGTAACAGATGAGACTAGATCAAGATGTCATGTAGCCCACACTAGCTACCCTGTAGTGCAAACCAGTGCAAAGATGCAGAACAGAACTAGTAGTGGCAAAAGGACACATATGACAGGTGGGAGGCGGGGGAAGTTGCACAGTATGCTGGATCTGAACAATGTGCCTTTTGTTGCAATAGGAGAGCCCTTATGAAGGGGAACAGAAGGGTTCTCCTTCTCACTATGTTGCTTTTACATGTATGAGAGAGGGGTACTTTGAACCAAGCTCAATACATACAGGACCCGTGTCAGATTCCTCTCAGACAGTTCTGCCAACGTAATTAAACACATCAGACCTGGATCTCCATTCACCCAGGGAAACCCTTTGAGGAGGTACCTTTCCAAAGCCCAGGACAAAGCAGCCTCTTCCTCTGCTCCTGTCTGTGTGTCAAAGCTCTGCCCTGCAGTACTCCCTCCTTTTCTGACTACAGGTGCCTCCCACGCTATAACCATGACATTTCACAGGAGCAGCTAAACTTTCTGACCCTACAATTCACGTATCACAATCTGCAGAGAGCAGACAGCCACCCCCTTCTCCCATCCTATGACTCCTACTGCACACTGGCTTCCCAATCCTTTGCTATCAGCACAGGTCCCAGCTGCCTTTCCATACAAAAGGCTACAGTAGAATTGAAAATACCCAAATGAAGAGCTGTGTAAAGCTGAAGCCGCCAGTTCCTACCCAGTATACTTTTGTACGGATTGCTGTCCAGAATATGCTTCTTACATACCACTGACAGCAAAACTAAGAGCCTGTCGAAATCCAGATAGTCAGGAAGTCAACATACGTAAATGTTTGCAAACCACAGCTTAGTCACCTTTCTTGCAGTGTTTTAAGAAGGAGAAAGGACAGAAGCTGTGAAAAGAAAAATTGTAATCCAGGCCTTGTGACAAGATAAGATAGCGCTTAGGCTCTTTTTTACTCTCCCACTGATGTGGGAGATAATGTATTTTTTCAAACTGCACTTGCACAACCAAAGCTTTTCTGGAAGCAAAGCAAACTCCCTTCCTCATCACACTTCTGCTTCTGTGGCATCATCTCATACTGCTTAAAGTGATGCAATGCCGTATGATAAAGACTACTTCTCTATGCAAGTCATTCAAGGGCCTCTCAGCCTTGAACGCACCTTCCCCCAGTTTCCCGGGAAAGAAATGCAACGCAGCAAAACAACAGCAGTAGATTAAGACAGAGTAGAGCAGAAGAGGGGTTTCAGCTTCAACAGCTACCTCAGCTGCTGCTGGAATCCTCAGTCAGGATATACTACTTTGGTCAAGGACCTACTACAGTCACCTAACATAGCCAGCCCTGGGGGATACTGCAGGGCAAGTGCTGAGGGTGCCACAGGGCAGCCCCTCCCAGCAAAAATACTGCAGTCATTGATTTAACTCCCATGCAACCTGCACAGAAGATAACCCAAAAGCCAACTGCTTCTGTGAGGGAGAAGGGGCAGCTGCCTTTGGTGCATGGCTGGGAAGGGAGCACCAGATGAAATGGTTAGAAAAAGTTCATTTCAGGCTCCAGTGTCCATTTATAGAAACTCAGGCATTCCTGGGAAAGCCACGCTGCTATTTGGTCAGCACGCCCTTCCCTCACTGAGCCACATGTGGGACCTCGGAGAGCTGGTCACACAGCACTCCTTGTGATCCAAGTGCTCTGGTCCACCCTGCCCTTTTTTACAGGGAGAGAAACGAGCCAGGGCTAGAGAATGCCAACGATTAACTACTGTGACTACCAGCTCCTCTTGGCTCCTTGCTAAAATCTTCCCTGTTCAAATATCTGAAACCCTGGGAGATACAGGGCCAAGCTACAGAGGAATTTGAGGCAGACCACCACCTGCCCCTATTTCTAACAGGGATCAAATCTCATCTGAAGAGGTGGGGAGCCTCCAGCAGGGACAGAAGAGCCAAAGAGATCTAGAAGTCCACCTGAAGACAGGAATTCCACAGAACGTGCTCCATTTCCACAACACTTCTTAGACTTTCAGATGCTGCCTTCCCTGAAGGGCAAAAGGTACAGAACAGAATGAGCAGTGAGGCATCAAACAGCAGCACATGCCCAGCACAAACAGTGCTTCAGGCTCACCGGCACAAAAGCAATGGCCGTTCAGATGTTGCAGACCCAGTTATTCAGCAACACCCACCCCACCCACTACCCCATGCAGACTCCCCCAATTCAGAACAAGAGGAAAGGACCTACCAGGAGAGAGAGCATTTCCCTGAATTTCATTCACAGCTTATCATCCAGTTTGTCCACTTCAAAAGCCATCACCTAATCACTGCTAGACTGGCACTCCCAGCAGTCTGCAGATAGGCCTAAAAGCTCTTCCTCAGGCCATTTCTGTTACGGAAGCCCTAAATCTCTGAAGTCACATGCCAGCTGCATCAGAACAAGGACAGACCCCACCTGAAGATCAGCAAGGTGCTGCATCAATTTTCCCCAGAGGCAAAGATTAACCTGAAGCTGAAGTTTTCTTTCTTCCCAAACCACATCAACACCTTTTATCAATCCCTGCTAAAAAAATGAAGAGGCAAAATTACAGCAGAAAGATCATCTTAACACACCCACAACCTTACTCCCAAGCCCATCAGCTGCTTCTTTCTCTTTGTCAGAATGGCAAGAGCCAGGAACAAGGTCTATTTCAGTCAAAGAAAGTAACAATACCTGTGGCAAAGCAATACAAAGTCACAAACACAAATGTTCTTTCATCGCCCCTGTGCAACACACTTCTCCGTGCCCATGTCCTTTGCCCATCAAGCGTCAACAGGAAGATACACCAGTAAGAGATACACCTAAAAACAACATGCCTGAAGAAGCGTGGCACAGGCACGCAGTCCAGCATGTGCCACGGCAGCTGAAGCAGAAAGCTGGTACCTGGCCACCGCGTGCCAGCTTATAAATCTCAAAAAGCCACAAGAATTTAAGTCATTACCTGAACACCCCCACCACTGTGTTAGTTCTGTCATGCCACAGCACCGTGTTTCCTCATCCCCGAAAGACAGCAGAGCAAGTATGTTAAAGGAAGGGGCAAGGCCTGCTGCTCCAGCAAGCACATACTCCTGCAGATGCTAGGAGAGCATTTCCTCCCGCTGTGGTCCTGTCACCAGAGACAATGAGGGGACAGTCTCCTTCCAACGTAGAAATCAGTAGGCCGTTTGCTGCAACCTGTCAGGTCTGAATCACAGCCCCAAACAGGGAACCGGCTGATGAATCGATACAACAAAACGCAACCAGCACGGCCTTACGCAAACCACTCTCTCGCGCCCACCTCTTGTGCATGGGACTTCGCGTAGACATCCAGCACCAAGCTCCTCCACAAGTGACACTGCTGATGACTGAGCAGGCACACTACTACTCACGGCTGTATTTCAGAAGCATGTCAAATTCCTCCCAATATTCAAACACATCGGAAGGACATTAGTGAACTCTCCAAAACACTTCTGCTTCCTTACCCCAGAACTTCAGCCTGAGGAAAAGTCCCCACACAGATTTTTCCTAGTCTTTTAAGCAATGAGATGCTAGTAGTATTTTAATAACACTAATATTTTAACGCCAAAGTATCCAACATGCAAATAAACACCACTCTACACCTCCCCACACACGCACTTGCAGGGACAAGGAAAAAGAATAGAAAAACCTATGCATCTCCCTATTAAAATGGGGAAAAGTAAAATGTCATGAAAACGAGCAGTGGGTAAACAAGGGAACATGACCACCTCCTCCATGGACGTCCACACTCTTCTAAAAGCTCTCCAGCGTTGATTCAAGAGTGCTCAACCTAACCCTTCTTTGCACTTCAGATACCACAGCCAACACATGATCAGAAACAAGTAAGGACAATCTGATACACTACTAGGGTTTGTTTGTTTTTTTAAAAGATATTTAATACCCAGTCTGACTGATTCAATGATTTACTTTTCAGGGCTAACTTTGAAACTGAAGGTTACCATCACTCAGCAAGCAGCAGCAGTGTCCTGAGCAGACATCACCCCAGCAGACCTAGATGAAGCAGCAGGCAGGACTCTCCTCAGGACAGCGCCGCTTAAGTGCTGCCTAAGGCCGAGAGGGTGGGAGCAGAAAGGAGGCAGGTATATCAAAGAAAGCAGCAGTGACACCTCCATGTAGTTGGTTGCAGTTCTTGATGGAGAGGGACATCAGCGTTTGGCATTCCATAATAAGAGTCATGATAACAACTCATGACAGAGTTTTTCACCTTGAGGATCTGTAACCAAGTGACGTGGCAAGGAAAGAATCATACAGTTGTAGAGGAATGAGCATAGGGAATAACTTGCCATACTGGCATACTGCAATTACAAACCCACTGTATTATACCCTTTGCTAACACTCCCTAAAACAGAGTCTTTAACTGCAGAGTCAGGAAAAAAGGAAGCCTTTATTTCTTCCCTGTGCCCAACATCACCAGTAAACAAAATAGCTACTTTTCATTCACTGTGATTATGCACCTCAGGAACCTCGACTAAGGGAATGAATAGGTCCTTCCTATGGAGTACACCCTGCCTTTAGTCATTGCCACTTCTGACTTCTCCAGTTCTCTAAAAGGAAAGTCTGGGCTTACAAAGCAAAGGCTATGTACTGAACTGAGGTCTCATTGCCATGTCATTTCAACCCCAAAAGCAGTGTGGAGCACCAAAAGCGTAGCCAAAGTTTGGTTGTCACAACCATTATACTCAACCCCTCCATTTAGGATGACGAGGATACCACACACACGTACAGCACAGGCTGAAAACCTCATTGTTTGGATTTCTTATGCACACTGTTGAGTAACTCCACCTGAATAATTAAAAAAAAAAAGGCTGACAGCAAAATGCTCAGTTACTTATTTACTCCTAAATCAGCAGAGTGCTCATGCCAAGTTAAATGCCTTCCACTCTGAAGATTCGTGTAAAAAACATAAAAAACAGCCCACTAGCTTGGGCGATAAAAGCAAAGAGGAAAGCTTAGCTACAGTCAGAGGAAGATAAGTATGTTTTCTCTTTCCAAAAGATGTAAACCAGAGTCTCCTTAATTCCCCAGCGCTGTTCCACAAACTTCAGTTCCTCAAACACCGTCTCTGAGCATTCACCTCTTTATGCCTCAGCAGTATCTAAATAAATACAGAAACCCAGGAATGTGGGGAAAGGAGACCTCAAACCCACTGCACACAAAGTTATGAGGAAGAACTATGCATTAGAAACTACCTGAATTGTAAACCATCCAAATCTGAATAGCAGCCACCCACAGGCTGAATCAAAGATGGTCCAGGATGGTGCAGAGTGTCATGTGTAGCAGAGTACATTGGCTCTCAAAGCAAGGGACACAGGCCCAGCCTAGCAGCTAATGCCAAGTTCTGCTTCCCTCTTCTTTGTTTCAGCGTTGCAGAGCCAGACTCACTTTGCTTATGCCATGTTGCATCAGTATTGGCCTATCTGCTTCATGCAACAGGGATGAGTGGGTGTTCTGGTGCAAGGGTCAAGACGCTATTTCCCTGATCCTTTCAAAGCTGTGGAGAATTTTTCTCCTCTGAGCGCTAGCTGGCTACAAGAAAAGAACGTCACAGCTTGAGGAAGTGTGGGTTGCTGGCCTCCCTGACCCTCCTTGATACAAGAGCGCTGGGGGAGCTTACCTGGCCCTAGCTTGACAGAAGGCTCGTTTCTTTTCAAAGCAACTGCTTGTGGAAGCTCTGTACCTACTTTTCAGAGGTGTGAAAGTGCTAAAGTCCTTTTCCTCCAGGGCTCAGTGGCAAGTACTCTTTTCAGTAGACAGCTAATCTCCTTTGTCCCGTCTAGTCGTTCAGCAGGAGGAGGATATCCCGTTGTCAAGTCCAGATGCAACTGCCTGTCTGAGGTCTGCAGGACACTCTGCCTAAAGCGCGTTTCTCAGCACCGCACATTCCCCTCCAGCCCCGTCCATGGTTCTTCTGAATGATACCCCTGGACTGGAGATTCGCAGACACGAGAGCAGAAGGGCACTGGAGAAGCCCCTGAGTCCAAACACCTCTCAAAGCCAGACTCATACCCAACCCCCATGCTGCCCCCAACTTTGTAGTCCCACTTGCCTCCGCCACCACCATCAGCCCACAGCCTAACCCCAGCTGCGTCCCTCCAGGTACGAGCTGCATTTCCCAGGGGGAGTTTCGTGTAACTGCCTCTTAGCCATGCTGCCGCCGCCCTCCAGGCCCTGCGCAGCTCTCCCCTCTCCCTGGTTTGCCCCCTTGGCGCTCCCACCCTCCGGCCAGGCAGGTGACAGCCCACCCCGCCTGCCCAGCCAGCCAGCGGGCAGCCGCCCATTACCTGGTTCCCAAAGACGGCGATGGAGCAGGCAGTGGAGACCTCGCGGGAGCCGAACCAGACAGAGGCGATGCGCGAGGGCATGCCCAGGATGAAGACCTGGGCCAGGGAGCAGATGACCTGCCCCAGGACGGTGATGGGGAAGAGGTGCGGCTTCAGGCTGCCCAGCTTCACCCAGGCGCCCAGGGCGTTGAGGGCCGAGCCGGCCAGGGCGATGAAGCGCAGGCCCCTCCTGTCCAGCAGCCAGGCGACGGGGAAGAGCAGAGGGATGTAGGTGAGCATGTAGCTCATGGAGAGCCAGTCGATGGCGAAGGTGCTCACGCCGTAGAAGCGCACGAAGACGTTGTTGATGCTGCTGTACTGGATCCACTGGAAGGCGTTGCATAGGGAATAGCTGCTGAAGAGCAACACCACGGCCCAGCGACGCCGGGACAGCCGCACCTCGGCGCCGGCGGTGGCGGTGGTGGCAGCAGCGGCCTCCGCCGCCGCCAGCCCCGGCGCCCCGGCAGGCTCCTGCTGCACCATGCCCGCAGCGGAGGCGGCTCGGCTCTCGGCTCGGCTCGGCTCGGCTCCCCGCCGGCACCCACCTGGCCGGGAAACCCCGCCCGGCCGCCCGCGCCGAGCTCACTGGCTGCTGTCGGGCGGGGAGGAGGTGCCGCCACCGCCCCCGGCCCGGCCCGGCCCC
>JAVKLA010000115.1:0-25536 GCA_034782735.1 Sagittarius serpentarius
GCTGACCAAGGGGATATCCCAGACCGTATGACATCATGCTCAGCATATAAAGCTGGGGGAGGAAGGAGGAAACGGGGGACATTCGGAGTGATGGCGTTTGTCTTCCCAAGTCACCGTTACGTGTGATGGAGCCCTGCTTTCCTGGAGATGGCTGAACACCCGCCTGCCCATGGGAAGTGGTGAATGGATTCCTTGTTTTTCTTTGCTTGCATGTGCAGCTTTTGCTTTACCTATTAAACTGTCTTTATCTCAACCCATGAGTTTTCTCACTTTTACCCTTCCGGTTCTCTCCCCCATCCCACCAGGGGGGAACAAGCAAGCGAGTGGCTGTGTGGGGGTGAGTTGACAGCTGGAATTGAACTACGACGGCAGTCCAAATAGTCTTCATTTTCCAGGAACAATAAAGCCAGTCTGCCTAGGTTTGCATTGCTTTGCTGGTATGAGGTCCAGAGGGGCTGTACCTTGCTTTCTTTCACTATTGGCATGGAAATTCCTGTGCATCCTAAATTTTACTAACGGATGAGACATGGACAGCAAGACATTGTTTGTGGCTAAAGCTGCTAAGATCTCTGCTGCTAGGCAACCTGCCTTAAGCACAGTGTGAATAAGGTCAGTCAAGTTTGTAGTTCAAGGAGATATATTTATTGTGAGCAAAATTTGGTAGCAGACTTGATCTCATGCTTGACTCCAAGTTTCCTCTTACTCTGCATCTCTCCCTCTCTGTAGCTGGTCAGCTGTTTATCAGCTTTGAAATACTGCAAGGATGAAGCACCTCCTTACGCAGGCTGATGCTCTGATCAACACAGCCATCGCGGGAGAGGCTGGTTATTGCAATGCACTTAAGCCTGGCAACCTGCTGAATGTTCTGCTGTACTGAAAATATACGGTGCAAACCCTTGGCAGATGCTGGGACAGAGCAGGCAGAATATGCTAAGTACAAATAGGATGGCTGCAACTGCTATGAGACTACCCTCCTCACACCTGGTCACATCTGAGGGCAGGCTGAAGCAAGCCACCCGGAGCCTCCGAAAAGCCTCTCTGCTTTTTCTCCAGCTCCCTGTATCTGGTGCACTGGACCACAGAGACGGCAGGAATCCGTAACTCAGCGTAAGGAATATGCGCAACACCACTGCCACAGCAGAGACATGGTGGAAGCAGAGAAACTGGGGCTTTACTGCTAGTAAGGGACTCATGGGTCAAGGAACAAGTCATTTCATAGTAACTTCATGTTATGGGCCCAGATTCACCCCAGCTCACTTCAGGTCTTCACTGAGGCATCTAATCCCTAGGCTCCCTCTGTACCTGCCCTTCAGCAGACAGTTCAGACGGTCTCTGGAGGGAAGTAAGTTGATCTGCCACTAGCCCACATGCTTCAGCTGAGTGTCTCTGATGAAGTGGGGTGAATAAGGAACATGGAGCCCTTTCTTGATAACTAATCAACCGATAGCACTGCAGGGGTTGCACTATAGTTCACTACAGCTTGATTCAGCAGTGACATGATGTCCTCTAACTCCTCCTAGCAGCAGTTGTAGTAGTGTCTGTTTGAACTTTTGCAATAACTAAGGACCGTGCATTCCACTCTATTAGAAAAAGATTAAGTAACAGTTTCCAGTTTGTACATCTAATTTTCCAGAACACAACTGTCCTGAAGTTATGGATGGTTATGAAAATGGATTACCTGTCAAAACTATCCACTCTTTTACTTGTTTTGACACTGAATCTTGATATATGTTAAGTAACGAATACACAGCATATGAACATACATATGGCCGAATACTAATCCTTACTGTTGTGTGGCAAAATCAATCAAGAAGGGTTTTGATCCAACTTAAAAGTAATGCAAGCAATGAAGTGTGTCTGTGCATTTTAAATACACTGAATGCATAATAACTTTTTTTTCATTATTTCTTGTATGTTACACAGGTGAGTTGAGCATATTCAGAATACACTAGGTTTTTTTGCCTGATCTCACAGAACAGTTGCACATCATATTATGCTATGAATATTATGTTTGAAGTTTTCTTCGGATTTCTGGTTTTCCCCACTTTCAACAGAATTAGCTGTCATGTTCATGTTCAAAATAAGTTTGGCCATGAAATCGTTAGATAAAAAACCAATAGCCATTCTCACTATAAAGCTGCACCTGGGAAACTTTCATGTGAGAAGTGCATCCTGAAGGACAATGGACAGAATACAGATGACAATGAACGTAGCTTGCAAAACAAGAACAAGTGCAAGAAGTAACCTTCGTAAAAGTCCCCCCTATTTTTTGATGGCTGAAACAGTCACTGTTATAGTCTGGGTACCTGAAATTTTTATAAAGTCAGACAAAACGCTTTTAGCCAGTGACTGTATGCTATCTAACCTACACATCATTACAAGGTAGAGGGTTTTTTTTACTACCAGATGGTTGTTGCTCTGGTTGTGCTAGCCTAGATACGCGCTGACATCTAGCGGTCCTTTAGAGAATAAATACAGGCCAAACATTTCCTTATTAGCAATAAAGCGTAACGACCTCAGATTCAAAAATGGTATTTTCCTCCTTCTCTCCCTTTTCTCCACAGTGCATTTAATAGTGCTTATAGATAACCGAATTCTAGTGATAATTGTCCTTTTCGATATTTGTTCAAGCTGACGTTTTCTAAAGCACTGTTCCCATTAACATCATGCTGAGTCCTTTGGGAAAATCCACCTGGAGGCATTTCTTGACTGACAATCACCATGGTATTTAAGCAGAGGCTGTAAAATTGAAAAAGAAATAGATAGGAGTGCAGTTCTGAATGTCTGGAGCCACAGTATGATCTGTATTACACCTGATTTCATGAGAGACACCTTAAGCTATTCCTACTAAATTCATATCAAAATTTGGCCTTAAACTGTTATTTACCTATTAATGTAAAAAAATGGCTACAAAGAGCCTTAAAATGAAAATTTCATTTACTACTATATTGGAAATATCTTACTATGTTATAAACACCAATGAATATTTATGAGATAACAGTCAAAACTCTACTTAGAAACCCACTTTTCCATCTTCATTTAGCATGTATTTCTGCTCATTTGCAAAGCCATGCATGTAATGCACCCCCTACTCGAGATAACTAAATTGGGAAGAAAGCATTAGAGCTTTCACTGACTCAAAGTAGACTGAAAGAGGAAACAAAACCAGAAAACGAACTGCCTGTAGGAAGAACCAATTCAGGAGACCAAAAATTCCTGCTTAATCTTCAGTTGATTTTAGAGTTCTCACCACTGAGAAAGGCTTCTTTTACTTGACAAATAAGATAAGGTTTTACAGTGATGTGTTTGGTCAGAGAACCTCAGTCTCCAATATGGCATATTCAAACCCTAAAAAGGTGGTTCATAACACCTCCAAGGTGGCCTCCTGAGGCCATCTTTTAACTTGCTTTGATTACCAGGAGATAGTCTTTCAGGTTAAAGCAATAGGCTGTTGCAGAAGACCCCAGGTCAGAGAAAGCAAGAGGAATGATATGATGAACTAGCACTGAAGAGGTTTATTTTAAAGGAAAAAGCTAATCAGAAAATGGCCTGGCAGCTTGTGTTCATGTGCCGTCACTGTTTCACACAAAGATCGTCAGCATACCTTCAGTGTGTCCCTGACATGTATCCACCAGTGTCCCTAACAACCCAGTGTGCTCAATTTCTCATGAACAGGCCATTACTTATCACTTGCATGATGTTCATTTTGGGGGTATTACAATTCAAGTGGCTGCTCAGCTGGTACCCTATAAAGAGTCTTTCCACATAATGTTATTTTTCATTTTTTGCCTCAGTGCAAGACCTGCTAGTGATTTATTGGCTGTAGTAAAGCACAAAGCCATAATTTTCTTTTATTGAACTCACTCTGGGTAGCCATCACTCTGCAGAAATGCAGATGGTCATCTTATTCTTATTCTTAGTGACAGGATGAATGCCACAACTCTGCTGACAAAGACAGCAAAGCAGTCATTTATAATAACAAGAAGAGCATTCAATTTAATATCTGTGTTAACTGCACATATTTAGGTATTTTGGACACAGCTTTTATAGGATCCTGCTCTGCTAATACTTTACGGTATTAAGGCAAATTTGCATAGCATGTATGCTGGCATCCAGGTGTAATTTCTGTGCTTATAGCAAATGAAACAGAGCTATACCATGCAGAAAAAGTTGGCCCCCAATTGAACTCTGATCATAGTCAGTTTTTATTATTTGTATTTGAGATACTGCAGTTTAATAATTCGTCTGTCTCTTCCCCTACTTCACACTTCAATTTTCAGGGGCATCCATACTGCAGATGAAATTCTGGATCTGGATCGGAACCTATGAGCTTGAGTGAATGAATGTATTTAACTACTTCATCATCAATGGAATTAAGGTGGTGGCTGGCAGCTTCCCTTCCATTTAAGAAAATGTGGATTTAGGGAGTTGCTGGGGCCAGCATGATGCACAAAGTGCACTTTCTCTGCTCTGGGGCAAGAAGTGTGGCAGTGAATAATTCACAACACCTAGTGGAGTGCCCAGAGACATGCCCTGTGATGACCAGTGAGTTTGCAGAGAAAGAAAATATGGTGTTGAATATTAAACAGAAAGGATCAGGTGTTTTTTAATAAGCACCCTGCCTGATCCTGCCAGCAGGCCCCCATGCAGACCTTAACAACTAAATCTGAAATGTGTTTCATTTCATCACAGAACTGGCTATTGCTACAGCAACAGCACTTGGAGAATAATTCAAAGAAACAAAACACAGATGCAAGTCAAATCCAGAGATTAGAGTATTTAATCGTTTAGAAGAAGGGGAGCTTTACCTAGCATATTCAGTGAATGGATTCAGAGCAAAAATACATCCAACATCTGCTAATGCCACATTTTAGTATTGCCTCTTCAATCAGAGTAAATTATATAGCTTAAGTGTTCATATCACCAATTAATCTCTCCTGAATCAGATCTGCATATTAGTTGCTTGAAATAGGTTTAATATAGTCATAATTGTACAAAACGTGAATACCATTTTTCATAATAATTAGGTAGTCACGTTTCCTTTTCTCTCAATTTGTCTAAATGTTCATATGTACATTAGAAGTTAGCAGTTAAATTTTATCCATACAACATCTCTCGATTACGTCACTGGTCTGTCTGTAATGTTTTCTGCTTAAGGCACCAAACTTGTGCAAAGTATAGGTGTTCAATATGCAGTGTATTAATTTCCTCAGAGGCCCATTTGAAAGGGTTGGAACTCTGTTCCAGCAAGTGCACGGCAAGGAAGCACACAAGGTATTTCCCAATTTGGAAAAGGCTCAGTGAGAGGAACCAGGCATACTGACCATCAGATCATTTCCTTGCAAGCTGAGAGCAGGCCAGGAGCTTGCTGTGCAAGGGCCACGGGGCCTTGCAAAGGAACTGCATTGTGCTGAAACTGCCCAAGCGTTATAATGCTCTTCCATAGCACAGTTTGATCGCCTCATTTGCTACAAAGACCCCAAAAGTGACAAGGAGATAATTACTCTGACCTCTGCTTGTTGGAAGTTGATAGAGAGAGAGTTTGATAGCAGTACCATGAACTGCCCTCATGTTTCATTTGCTGATGTGCTGTAAACCTTTGACTTGCTGCCAAAATTTAAGGTTGCCTTATGAGATAATCCCAGCTAAGAAGTTCAGGTTATATGCATCTTCCTGGCCTACTGCTGGAGACAGGGGCATGATGCAGTTAGCTAAGAAAAGAAACACAAAACCTCCTGGGCTAAGAATAATGATCTTGAATAAGTTCTTGGATTTGCAAAATGGTGATAGTACTATGTACCCTCATGTTAAATGTATAAAATACTTCTCCCCTGCTGGAGTCTCTAAATCCCTGATTAGATGACCAACAATTCCCTTGTACATATCCTGCTGGTTTTAATCTCCTATCCCCATCTTTTCAAGGATATTTTCCCTAAAAAATGAAAAAGCAGAAACTCTGCATTCAGAAGCAAACAGTTACAGCTGCACTCAGGAAGGGTATGAGAGTTGGCTTGCAATAACTTTAAAGATACTGTAAATGCTTCATTAATCCATGCTGTTGACAGCTTTGAATGTCAAATTATCTGTGTTGCACTGAGCCATGAAACTATCCCATGAGGTACTAAGTCCACCTTGAGACAGCAGCGAAACCAAAGCTTTGATTCTCAAGGCTGACTTGAGTAAATCATTATTTTTAAACTCTTTAATCCCTCATGCATCCATAACACATAATTTTAGTAATGCATTTGACTTAATTTCATATTACTTCAGAATTCAGTCCAACTTCTAGTGCAAATAGTCAGAGGCTCCAGAGAGCAGAACTAGTCCTGCTCTCCTGCAATTCTCCATTGAACTGATGAGACGACAGAAACAGTATGCATCAGGAACCACAATCTTACCTTCTTTGGATGCTTTCTTTCTCTTTTACTGTATTTCATTGTAGCATATTCTGGAGACAAGGAGCACAAGGACTGGGAGTCTGGAGGTCCTAATTTTCAGTTCTTGCTCCCGTACCAGTTCATGAGTTTCCAGCTTAACTCTTAGAGTATTTTCAGAAGCAGCAGAGAGAACCTTGATCTGTCCACCTTATCACCTTTGTTTGATGGCTAGAAAATGAGCACAGATAACACGCTTCATACCAGACAGCATCTTGCATCAGCTCAGATATACTAAGCTGAGGATTCAGACTTTATCCATACTGCTTAAATAAAGCTCAAGGCCCTGAGTAGCATTGCCTGGACACTCTACATAATGTTTGTCCCAGGGTTTCCCTTTGGTCCCCTGTAGTTGCATCATAGCCTGAATGCATAAACACTATTTCATTGCATATTATTCTCAGTTCAGAGCATTTTGAATAATGTGATGGCCGCGTCACAACTCATCCAAATAACATTTTTATCAGAACGAAACTGAGGCTGTAAAGTTGCATGCTCTGTGGTGTAGCAGAAGCCTTGAAGGTGCAAAGCATCCTAGGATATCATTTGAGGATGGGGAAAACAAACCTGGTCCTGACAACACAAAACGGTGCCATGCTGCAAAACAAGTATTAAGCATAAGGGACAATCAGCAGCCGCAGGCGTTCATTCCCTGGCCCTAGTCTCTTCTGCCATATAGACACAGCCATGGAGCCCTACATGCTCCAGCTGCCCCAGTCCATACTGCAGGCTCTCTACCCCCTATAGACCGTACAGGGCTGCCTCGGCCTGCTCCTCCATGTAGACATACCTCTTCTGCAGCCGAACGCAAACTCAGTTCCTGCCTGTAACACAATGATAATAACATTTACCCAATTATTTTCTGTAAAGTTCACCTTATCAATGTCAATACACCATTCACTGTACTGAAAAAATATATCTTCTTTGTGAATACATATCCTGAATAAAGAGAGTAAACAGAGAAATGTTTTATATCACTGCAATTGCAAACTGTACCTGTGATTTAGGCAGTCATTTGCCAACTGTTGTAAAACACACCCAGTTCTGGAACTGCCCCATCTGTTAACTCTTAGTTCAAAATCAAATGAGCCCCTTCTGGCAAAAATAATTAGTGCCTGAGTATTGCCGCAGCATTCTTCTCTCTCTGCAGTTCCTGGAAGGACAGGTTGGAGAGGGAGCCAGGGGTGCTCAGCTGCAGGATTCCCCCCACAGATGCTGCCTATGGAGAGTATCCCCAGCAAAGCTGAAAGGAGCTGTACGTGATCGATCAGAAATCCTGCATACTTCTTGCTTGGCTGATCTAAATGGCCGTTGATTTTCATGGTGCTACCATAACTCAAACATCATTCCAGTTGAAGGAAGCTTATTTTGTATGATACGCGGTGTCCTGGAAGAAAGCCTGTCACTACTGTTTCAAGCTTACATTGCTTCCACGAGTCAATGAATCTCAGTGAACTTGACAATATCTTTTGAAAACAAATTTCTTACTGCTCAGAAAGGGTCACGTGCTTTGTGTGAAAGGGATTGATAACACAATCCCTTTCTTTGCCTGCTCTGCTCTTTTCAACTCTTCAAGTCTTCAAAAATCTCCTTGCTGGAAAAAATGAGCTGAAATATGGACGATTCATTTCTGTTTACCAGAGGTATATACGGCACATATGTGTCAGTGAACCTGTTTTCTAAATTGCATTAAAAAAAATCACAATCAGCTAAAGGTTTCAGATTTTTGCACTTGCTTTAAGGTAAGCTAGATCAAAAAGACAGGGCAAGGCAGAAAAAAAAAAAAGTCAAATTTACTAGCATAAAGCATCATCATTTGTCAGTGAACACTGTTTCCATTTAGTACTGCACACATGGCAAGGGCAACAAGTCCACTCAGACCAAGCAAGGGAAAGCAAGAAAAGTGTGCTTCCACCTACCGCCCTGGAAAAAAGATGAATGCTGGCCCTCTGGGTTATGTTCAGCAAATATCATCCCCTTACAACATACTTGTTTACATAAGCTGCAAAAAATGACAGTTCTTCTGCCACCACTACTAGTGGAAAAACAACCCACAATAGAGGGAAATAGCAGACACCCTCCCATGCACAAAGTTCTCAGTGAGCAGTTTGGTGTGCTTGCTTTTAGGTGCTTCTGATGCGGTGTATGTCCCTGTCTACTTGAGACAAGAACCTAATACCATAAGAGACACTTGGGTATAAGACGGCACATGTTTTCCTGGGCTGCCTGTCGGTTGGTTCTTCTGTCCTTCTTTCACTAACTTCTCCTGCAGAAAATGCAGAAATCAGTGCTAATAACAATTCTGACAACATCATTTCAATACACTGCAGACCTTCATGCTTAAACATCTGTAGCTTAGCAGCACCATGCAGACTAGCACTGCAACAGAGGATTAAAAATATGACCTCCGAATCACGTTTGCTTGGCTAACTGACTGAAGGCTAAGAGGGAGACAAGAATCAGAGCTCTCCAGACATTTGACATGATGAATTTCCATATTGGTGTTATTGAAAATATAGAAAGAGAAATGAAAAGAAAATGCACTGAAACTGTCCTTTCACAGTTAAAATGAGCCATAAAATAATTGCTAATGAAGGAATTCATGTACTATGAATACAGAATTAACAACTGTAGTTCTTATAAGAGAATCAATTATGATCAGCATAATGGTAGCAATATATAAGTTTATATGACAAAAAATTATCTTCAACAGTTCCTTAATATTAAAAAATAATGTTAATATTACTTTAGAAAACACTCTTAAAATGTTTGTAGGTATATATTTTTATGTTATCTGGGTATTTATAAGTCCTTATCATTATAGAATATGAGCACCTTACAACTTCCAAAGGAGGTTCACTGTGTTTCATTTACTTTTCTTCAAGGATGAGAGAATATAAAGATAATGAAAAATAGTCAAAATGCTCTACATTTTGTCTATAGCTCTGCATATTCACTGTAGAGTTAAACATAATTCTAGTCTTCCTAGTGTAATAAAGTCAATCAAAAGCTTCGCTATTTTACAAGAAAAAATAAGACATGCACAACCAACAACTGTTGAAGCCAACTGAGAGAAATAAATGTGGCTCTAGATTCTATTTCCACTTATAAACTCTCCCACAAACACAGCAAGGAGCAAGCTGAATGTAACTCAAATGATCGTGCTATTTGTACAAGGAGGTACCAACCTGTTAAGACAGGCAAAAGCTTCATCCTACCGCATTCTGTTCAGAAAGGGACACTGCAACCTGCCATCCAAAACAATGCCTTAGAACTGCAGGCAACTACAGAATTTTGGGAAAACAGAGAGATTGTATAAGCCAGTTTATTGGGAAAGGCAAAGAAAGGGTTTATGTGATTGCCATAACAGTCAGACAAGCTACAGATTCACAGCCATATAAAGCCCAATTGCAGCCACATGCTGAATGGAGAGAACTGAAGACTGGCGAGACTTTTCTTCCACTATTGGGTAAATGTCAATGACATCAACAACACTATTGAAAAGGACTGAAGGAACAGGACTGAATATCAACCAGAACAGGTAGATTCCATCTCAGGAAGACTAAGCTGGAAAGAAGTGACAAGATTTCATAATGAAAAGGTGTGAACATGGGCAGCAGGGGAAGAAATCCTATAAAACTTCTCTTAATTTCCTTATCTTCTCATCTTCCCTACTTCCCATGCAGTTTTGCATGTTTGAAATACCCTGTCCTTCCAGTCTTTGTCCTTTGCCATTCCTTCTCCTAAAAAATGCTTCAATCTTTTAAAGTCCACAGAATCCAACCTGAGCTGAGAAATTAAACATGAGCAGCTTGGAGAAGAAAGAACAAGTGGGAAGCCAGAGACAGGGAACCATTTAAATAATGGAAAAAATGCTGGCCATAGAATTGGAAAGTGGGTGAGCATATCCCTCTCCTAAAAATCCATGCACTTCCCAGCATCCTCTTCAATTCAAACTGCCTCTTATGCCTGCTGTTTCCATCTAATAAATTATAGGCTCATTCTGCAAAATGTTATCATCATCACTGCCATGAACCTTCTCAAGTCTACAGTAGCTTCTGCAGTCTTTGTAGCATGTTGCTTAGAAAACAAAGGTACTACATCATGTTCCTTGGGAGATCAGAAAGAAAGGGTGAATAGGGACATTCTTTGCATTAATATTTGGTCAGCTGAAGATAAAATACAGTACATGCAGAAAAGCAAAAAAAATTTGAAACACTGACTTGTGAATTTTAAACCATTACAGAAAGGACTATGGAATTACAAATTTTCTCCACTGAATTGAATAGATAGATACATAAACCGCGTTGTTCTTTCAGAACCACCCCATAAATAAAATCACTTACAGATGTGTTGACATGCCTTATTCAGAATCAATAAGTAATTTAGTAATAATGCATTCTGAGGTGTGTGAGCTCTACAATAGGCAATGTACAGAAACAGGGTAATATCCTTTAAACGCTCTGTGAGCCCTTTAATGATCTTCACTCTTGTTCTGTGTCCAGAAGGCTCATGAGAGCAGCTGCATACAGAAGGAACTAGCCTTCACCTGCTCTGTATGATTAATAAACACATTTGTTTGTTATTTGGTTAAATATCTTACTATAATTATGCATATAGGCAAAAAACTGTTCTGTTTGTGCAAGTCCTTATCAGGCTTATGTATAAAGAGACAACTATATCATGCTAGTATAACAGAATACAGCTAACATGATTATTAATATATGGTAAATATAGTTAATATAATTTATATTTATTATATTGCAAGTATGCATGTAAATACAATATCACCCAGTTCCAGATGTCAGTGTTTCCTTTGAGCTGCTCATGTTTGCTTGGGAAGAGTGTTCCTGAGGCTGCTTTAAACTACAGTCTCAAGTTTTGACCTCTTGCACCTTAACTCCTCATAGACCCTTGAATCTCAAGCAGACCACAATCTGAGAAGAGTTATCATTTGTAGCTAAAAGGCATCTCAACATAAACTGGGCTTTCTGCTTAATTATGGTGTAGTATGGAATCGTTCTGTACATCATGCAAGCACAGACAAGTACAAGTATAGTGGAATATGTTGTCATCCTTTGACTACAAAAGAGTGGTATAATGGAGGATGGTCAAGTCTCTAGTTCGTTGCTGGACTGGTAGAAACAAAGTAGGGCATCTTTTGACACAGAGACACACATCCTGCAGGGCACTGTGTAGGTATTCTGTAGTCTACACTAGAAATGTACCTGATATAACATGAGTAAATGTGAGATTTGTGGTCTACAGATTGCATTTAGGCAAGCAGATACAAAAGCAAGGTAAAGCTGGGTTTTTAATGGGGTTTGTGGCATCTTGAAATCACATTCTGTGAACTGTGGATTTGAACTGGAAACTTCTAATGCAGTATTAGCATACTTCTTGTTTCAAAGGAATAGATGACCCGTAACTGGTAACATTCAGGAGACATTTATACACCCACTTGCAACACGCACAGATAAAACTTATACAAATATAATCCAGTGTTCATGATTCTAATGCATACATATCTCAAAACTGAGTGCTGTAGAAGAGAGACATATGGGCAAGAGAGAATAGTTTCTTTCAAATGCCATAAATTCTTGTATTGGAATGAAAATATTGCATGCTGTCTGTGCAAGATACTAAATTAATTCTATTTTATATATACACAATTATTTCATCACTTTGTTAATGTAAAAGATTTCTGCCTTTTCACATTTCCCAATTATTAGAGTAAATCAATTACTTACGAAAGGTTACAGGTTGCCAGTGCTTTTCACATGGGACCAAGGACTGTGCTCTGTACTTCGTTAAGCATCAACACTGTTTATTTGGACCTGGGTTGCCCAAAAATGGCAGTTACTGGGGCTAGCTCTGAGTTAGAGAACCTCCTCACAAGCTGGAATCTCTCTGTTGTGCGTCCTGGCAGTAAGTCCCAGTCTGAGTACAGATGAAGGACACACATATTTTGTCCTCTCTTTTCCTACGGAGGTAGCTGGCGCAGTTCAGATTCTAGCCCTGGGCGGGTACAGATGTCTGACCCGCAGAGTAAAACATGCTGCCCCAACAGCTATTCCCCACCTCTTCCAAGGAAGCAGCAGCTTGCCTCATGGAAACATCCCACAGCCTCCATCCACTCCACAAATCCAACAGCAGAATCTTGCAGCTTTTGGACAGGCAGCACCGAAGTACACGTGCAACTTTCAGCACGTGAACTAATGAGACTTATTCACAGTACTCTGCTCAGTGAGATACTACAAAGGTATCTAGAGCATATAAAAAAATTCCCAAACCATCTCATCAACGTGCCACAACTTTGGCACAGAGATACTAACAGAAAACCGTTATTCAAGCTCCAGCTGTATTCATCCTTTAGCTGTTTTGCTTACAATTTCCACAAAACTGATAGTCTTACTGGCTTATTGTTTTTCATTAGTAAATAGACTGACACCATATCAGTCACCTACCAGCTATCAAAAAGTAACAAGCTCCATTTCTACTGGCATGGGCCACCTTTTAGCTGGCTTTGATATGAACGTCTTAGGTTATTATATGCAACAGCACATACACAAAGCACATCTTCATTAGATCCCAAACGTGCACCAAAGCTGCATTTAGGATCACAGAAAAAATGCAGCTGCTTCAGAAACAGAAGATACTTTGCCACTGTAGGAAATACAATACAGACAATGCTGAGAGAACAAGAAAAAGAAGTCAGGAGGGTTAAATTAAAAGCTCAGTCCAAATGCTTAGCAGTGTGAATGCAGTTGTCTGTCAGACAAAGAGCATAGTTTCCAATACTGTCAGTCATTTACCATAGAAAACTACAAAGCTGCTTTTTGAAGTGGTCAGAGCCCAGGAGACTTCACATGAAATGAAAAGCAGAATGAAGAAATGCCAAGGAGGCAGCGAACTGTTTAAAGATCTTTCTGTTTAAAAGAGAGAGAGAGAGAGCACAAGAGAGACAGATTGAGATCTTTTAAGCTAAAAAAAAAAAAAACTGGAAAAGAAATATAATTTTAAATAATTTCTTACGTGCAAACATTCCAATTGGTCTTGAGCACAAGGTTACCTCCTAAGAATTGTCAAATAGAGCTCACCAGTAAAAGCACTTTCCCAAGTTTTATTGCAATTCCTTAAATTTTATGGAGGCAGTTAAAAGGGATGTAAAGCAAAGAAGGTATTCTCTTAGTCTTTTATGACAGGCCTCACAAATTGTTTTATTCTAAGGAAATAGCTGTACCTATTTCCTACTGTATACAATAACGATGCCTAGGAAATAGTTACTTCAGTAAAATCAATTGTAAACCAGTATTCTTTTTATTTTATATCTGAATCAGTCTGCAAAGATATTGCCAGCATTAAATCCCTGACATTTCTTGGCCATGTAGAAAATTAGTGATGGGTAGGCATATCATGCTGCTGTACCTCTAGAATTACTACAAAAGACTTAGCAGGACTGGAAAAAAAATAAATTGTAGGGGAAAAAACGCTATTTAATCCAGAAACATATTCAGACAGATAGCTCGGGTTTTGGAGGAATGATTTAAGATTTAGCCTTTCCTTTATATTTAGCTAGTCATTAGAGAGAAAAATGTTTCTGGAGTATCTTTACAGAACATAAAATCAAAGCAGAGGTGAATAGCAAATCCAAACAAAAGGAGAAAGTGTTTGCTATTCAGTTCTGTATCTCAGTGAGGAAGAGACACTCATTATTCCAGGATGTGTGTGCCAGATGAATGTTAATCTTTGCCTTGTTAAGATATCTGGTCAAGTTTTCTTACAGGTGCCCCAAATAATACAAACCTAATTTGCAGGCACAGCACCGTACACAGGCATTCAGGCAAGGATTTCCAGAAGGTCAAACAAAGAAGATGCCAACTTCTGCTCAGCAAGAATTGGATGCCTAACTCTTTTAGGTGCCTTGGCAGATCCCATCTGGGGACACAGGCCACCCTGAATGCTGATATTTCAGTTGTATATGACAACAAAACATTTGAAAGGGCATGGTTGAAAAGGTGCCTGTACAGTTCAGCATTAGCCTTTCAGAGTTTCACCATTACTTGTTCTACAATCATTCAACAGCTATCTATATTCTAATTAGCTATGTATAAAAAAAAATGCATCAGTCTTCATGAGGGTATTTTTTTTAGAAAGTGAAATTTGTATCTAGATAGAACTTTTCACATCAAAAACAGAGTAAATTTCTCAGTCATAGCAGTGATATTGATTCCGGGACACAAGAATGGAAAGAACAGCTGTACCATGCTGGATCTCTGCCATACCATCAAATCTGCCACTGGCCAGTACCACTCTCCCTAGAGCAGAGTGGAAGAAAATAAATATTTACCCATAATACTGCCCCAGCTTCCTGCAGTTTATTGAGGCAGAGGTAAGTGTTTTCTGTTAAGCAGCTCTCCTTGGATTTTCTTCTGTGAATCTGTCAACTGCGCCATAAAACCATAAAAATTTTCAGCATCTTGTGGTGATAACTTTCTTGACTGAAGTATACACAGAAGTGCCTTTTTTTGCTGTGAAACTAACACCTAATTTCTTTTGAGGTCTCCTATGTTTTACACCAGAAAGAACAATGAACAGTTTCTCTACTCACTTTCTTTACGTCAGGCTTTGTGGATTTCTGTCATGCTGTCCCTTAGTCAACTTTTCTTCAGGCTACACAGTGTTAGCATACTTAACTTCTTCATATTATGGAAATTTTTCAATACCCATGATTACCTTTGTTATTCATCTCTCTAACTTTTTAAGTTATTTTACATTTTATTTGAGATGGAGGAACCAGAAATGTTTAAAGTATTCAAGATCCAAGCCTAATGTGGATTTATACAGTGGTATAATAATGTTTCCTCAAAATTGTAAAGACAGCTTGCTTTCATCGTATAGAAATATAGAGATAAAGCATCAGGACTTAGAATTCAGTATCTGTAAGTGGATTTACTTGCTGCCCTAAGGGCAATCTTATTTTCATATATATCCAAGAGAACCTACAAATCACTACAATCCAATAACTAACAGATTGACCTGCATTCTTCCTGTTTTATTCATAAGGCAGAATCACAGTCCTTCAGCTAACAAACACGGCAGTTGCTACTAATTCTGTCAAATTATTAAGTGATGAGATAACACAATGATCAGTACATTAGAAGAATCCAGATAAAATCAGGCAGAAGACTGTAATAACTTACTCTTTACCTGTCCAGTGCTGAGGTCAAACATGGGACTGACATGAACAACTGCTTCTCCTGTCAAGGAAATAGAGTTAACCAAGTTGATCCAAGTTTACAAGGTCCACCAATAAATTTTCCTTACATTGAAGCCCATGCAAAAAATGTTAAGTTCTCAATTTGGTTCTTTCAGATATTTGCATAACAGAAACAAATGTTATATGACTGTGATAGCCTGTGTTCCGTAGAATCTCCTGGCTAAGAGCAGAGCGGGTAATGCTCCATGCTGAGGTAATATGGCTGTGAAATTCCCCATGACAACCCGATGAAAGTTGTTTTATCTCCTCTATCAAGTCTGGTGGCAGAAAACTATGTTTTCCTCTTTGAATGTTGTGAAAGTGTTATCAGGTTGAATGGAATATTTCATTTTGTAAGCAAAAGATGTGTAATTGAGGTGATACACTGAGGCAGAGTGCAGCTTCTCTTTCCTAGATCCCTTCCTCACAGCAAAGTGTCTGCGGAATTGTGTGTTGACAGGTCTCTTCAGACTGAAATGGGGACAAGACAAAGTTGTTACCTCCTCTTTAACACTGTCCTTTAGTTATCAAGCCCTCAGCAAACCACAGCAGGAATAACCAAGGGACTTAAGGCTTTATGCTGGAGGGAAAAGACAAGAGAGTTGCACTAACATGCACATACAGATGGTGTTCACACATTTATAACACATCCAAACTTAGGTTGTCAACCGGTCTGCAAGAAGTAACACCAGACCATGATGTTCCAGGTTGCAAGGTCAGCCAACAAATATCCTGGGAACTACTCCTCAACACTGCAGAAAATCAAAGGGAAAATTAACTAGCAGTTTTCAGCTCCTGTGATCTCTTCAAAATTGTTTTATGTACGGATGTACATCATTCCTTCTTGTAAAGAATATCTATGGTACCAATTTCCTACCAACACTATACAAACTGAGACAAGAAGCAAGTACCTGGAACTAGATATATATTACTTGGCTGAGCAGACTAAATGCAGTAAAACTGAACTGGTTCCCAAGAGTATTTTAGTTATTGTATATACCACCTTTAACCACTTCTCAGTCTTTCTTCCAAGAACTTAATATAATTTCAAAGGTTTATGGGTCTTAAAAAAAAGTTAAGGTTAAGATTAGCACTAGGAGAATGTTTTCTAGAGAAAGGAATGTCAAGATATATTGCAGGTTGTTCTCACTCAGGTATCTAACAAATAAGGACTTATTTTTGGACAAAGCGATGCACTAGAACTGAGGATACTTACGTTCAATCGGCAGCACTGCCATCAGCTTCCTGCATGACCTAAGGCTAGTCAGTAAATTACTCTTTTATTCAATTCTTGTCAGTGAGGACAATAATAGTTAATTTTACCCACTTGTGTTTATTTAGACAGGAAGCTATTTGAGGCAGAGACTCTTTCTGCCCTCATATGTATAAAGCACCTACTGCAAAAGAACTCTGATCATTTGTGCTGCTGTAATAGGAGCAATTGTACGTATTATTTCCTCCAGGTATTCCCCTGTTCTTCGAAAGTAAACTCCTGGGTCTACAGGACAGCCAAGTAGTCACCATTAGACGCAGGGTAAAAAAAGATGCCCGGAGGTAATGTAAGTATGAAGATATTTCCATGTTCTTGTTATATATGACTAGAACAGGTCTTGGCAAGACATTCCAGTTCATTTAAGCACAGAATTAGTGCTGATTAACAGTCAACTTATGTTAACAAATACCACTTATTTAATTAAGTTATTCTGTATATTACCTATAGTAAGAACTGTTGTGGCTAAGACAACGAGATGTAGCAACAGCAGAGAAAGACTCTCTTAGAGTGGTGACTATTCCAGGCAGGCATGATATACAGAGGTATCACAGTTACATGGGACTTCTCCCCTCTGTTTTTTATATAATTGCTATGCATTAAAACCAGAAAGCAAGTTCTAAGAATTTACCCTCTGGTTAAAGTGTAGCCCTTGCCCTACAGTTTTGCCCTTTCCTAAAGTATAGTCTATCAATGTTCTTTTTTAGATCCTAAAAAAACTTTAAGAAAATATTATTCTGAATTGTAACTATTACAAAATAAACTCTTGGCAATCAACACAACAGAGCAGTGAAAAATGTTCAAGAGACTGACCTGTTGCTGTCTCCTGTATGTAGAAAAAGAAGTAAACGAAATAAAGTATCTTCGAAAAAGAATGGGGAAAAAAAAAGAAAAAGGGATTCTTAAAATATTTCAGCATGATTTTAAGTATGACTCAGCTGCCTTTACTTTTTTTTTTTCTCTCTGTGGAAGGCCAATCCCTTTCAAATCTCTGAAAAGTCAGATGGTCAAGTAGTATAAAATTCTGTCATCTATATTTAGAGTGCTCAGAAAATTGCCTGTATAGACATTCTCTTGTCATCAGCACAAACATGCAGGGCTCTGGAATGTATCTGCAACGTCAGTCAAAACTAAAAGAGAAAATGGAAAGGTGAAGTAAGAAGAAAATAAAAGATAGAAAATTATTTTTAAGACTGTATATGATATGGCATGATTTAATAATGTCAACAATTTGCAAGAGTTTCATGAGCATTTGTACTTTGATTCCTACAGAAGAATCACAGTATTTTGGTTAACACAGAGAACTGAAATTAAAACGTACCTGATAGGATGTCAGGGAATTCATGTTTGTCAGGTAAAGTATATATTATTGACAACTGACCTTTATATTTTTTATTTAATGATCTTTAGTTCTGCTGATTCATTACAATAACCTAGTATAAACTATAGTTATAGAAAATCTTTTCCTTGTGAATTATCACTCGCTGATACCAAAATCTGGATCTTGAGAGTTTTGTCCCATTGCTTCAGCTCCTTTTCAACTTCTGTGATTGACTCTTTCATCAAAATTTATATAACCTACAAATTTGATCTAAAAAGTGTAAGATCACACCATATTTTCTGAAACTATTCCTTAAATAACCCTTCACTAGGATATTCTGTGTGATGCGAGCTTATGATACTATTTTAGATTGTAAGTTGTGAAGTGAACT
The DNA here is from genome assembly GCA_034782735.1 of Sagittarius serpentarius. Taxonomy (NCBI): domain Eukaryota; kingdom Metazoa; phylum Chordata; class Aves; order Accipitriformes; family Sagittariidae; genus Sagittarius; species Sagittarius serpentarius. The sequence goes on from JAVKLA010000115.1 coordinate 18,676, forward strand.
TTAGCGTTCAAGCGCTGCTTCTATATCCTATAAAGGGCAATGTTTGGAATATGAACAAAATTATGGTCTGTCACTACAAAATCACATTGTGTTATCAAGTAATACCTGGCAAGATGAAGCAGTTGGATGGGGATCTAAACACTTTTGATATTCATCCAAAGTGAAGAAAATCATATCTGCTCTGACTGGATGAAAATTGTTTTGAGCAATTTATCAGACTATCGATGCCAAAGTTAGTGTAGTGAAGTACAGATTGAGACAGTGATTTTGGTCTGGAAGACAAACTTTAATTCCAGTATTAAGAAAACATAATATTAACACACATTGTTGTAATTCAGACAGCTGTCAAATTAGTTGTGCCATGAAATGAGCTCTGAGAGACATTAAAGTGCCAAGATACATTGTTCATTACTTCAATAGCAGATGATGCACCAAGTATGCCTAGCAATGAAAGCATCCATTATGGAAAGCTGTAACTTGGTGTAAACCAACGCTGTTTGTTTCATCTGAATGGCCCTCTAACTGGAAATAGCTGACACACAATCAAAACTTGCCATCAGAAAAGTTTCTTCAGCTGTAACTTAACTTTTCATGTAGCTTCAGGATTTTTTTCACCTTTGTCATTCTCTGTGAACTCACAAACTCTGGGCTTTTTCCTAACAGTTCGCCGTACTCCTCCCCATGCCTAGAAAGTAATATCCCTTCTGTCAGGCAAATAGCCCCATTGTGGTCTTCCTAATCCTGTTGCAAATATACCTTCCACTGCTATCATCTACCCATCTAATCTGCTCTTTTCTCTCTTCACTACTTACAATAGCACTCATACATAGAAGAAAACTAAAATAATACCTCAACATTAATAGGATGTGTTCATTCACCTGCACCATTTTATTCCATCCCTTTGGTCCCACCCCCCAAAGTTGGTTTTTGTTACCTCTTTCTGTTCTGCTACACAAAGATGCAAGGACCAACCAGAATTCCCCTGTCGCCACTGGTGACTCACTTTTCACATACTAATTCATGTTGTTAGACTGCAAACTCATTGAAGCAAGGATTCCTCTTTTTAAATATCTTTTACAGGCCTTTTGGGCTCAATTGCTCTCTCCCATGCCCTGATTCTCTACCCTAACATCATGCAGCCCCTCTCTTTTACCTGTCACATGCGGCAGTCCGCAGCCCTCAGTTTCTACCACCATCTCCCTCCTTCTCAGAAACACTGAAAACATCATGGTTTTTTAGTCCATAATCAAAAGTTGAAAGAGGATGTCTAGAATCAGAGTCAGGAGAAAATATTTAAAACCTGAAATACCAAAAGGAAGGGGTAGGCATCTCGTACAAAATTGAGGGCTCCTTTCAAAGCATTGTAGGCCTCAGCTAGAACCCTGTAAGAGTTTTTAATTGACTGCTATGCCCCAAAAAAGACAGGGACCTAAAGAGCTGGGGAAGAAATCCCTCCCTTATAAGAGAAATTGAAGAAGTCAAAGGTGCTTCCTTCAAGCCTGATGATCATATGAGATCTATAACCTTTACTTGTTCTAATCTCAGTTTCTGACCTACAAAATATTGTCTTCATGAATTCTTGTTGATTGCTAACAATGCTTTGTTTTAAAGGAGTTTATTTTCAGCATGCCTTTAATAGTAGTGCTCACATGTACTGCAAGGACATTGAGCACTCTGAAATCCCCAACTGCTTTCTTCTTTCTAGGCCAGTCCTGTAGTGGTGTTCTCCGGAAAAGCTGAAGAGTGGTTTAAAAGAGAGAACTTTTTTCTCTGTTGTTCAGGCTTTGATTTTTGTCTGCTCAGTAGAATCACTGATATGCTTTGTTTCACACATGTTTTGAGGAGTCGAACATCAGAGTTCGGAGTCCAAGCGCAGAAGGTCAACACAGACTATTTCTATTGAACTCTTTCTGTAGGAGCTACGCACAGAAGCCCAGCAGGACGTTTCGTTCTCAGCAGTTTTCAGAACCTGTTTATAGATATATGTCTATATATGTATTTCAAAATATCTAATGCTTTCAGATGTTTTACTAACCTCACATTTCATAAGGGACTACCCTTTTCCTTTTTCCCCAAAATGAAAAAAAGCACCAAAGTAACATTTTATAGATACATATATGTATAAGTACTTATTGCCAGAGGACAACAGGGTCCTGCATGAGAATTTAGTTGAAGTTAATCTTCAGTCTTAAAGCCCACGTCTCTAATTGTCCTATGTGCTACGCATCACTACACAAAAGTATGCTAAGGACAACTGATGAACCGTTGCCAGATCTAGAGGATCTGGTAATGCATGTATTCTTCTGTTCTTTTTGTAGAGGGTGCAGGAGTGACTTCAGTTATTGAATTGGAGAAGATCTACAGAGCATAGCCTCAAACTAGAGCAGGGAATTTGTTTTTTCCTCTTCTGCCCACTATTTGACCTGACACTCAACATTGGACTTGACCCAAAACTTTAAAATAGACAACTACTTTTAGCAACAAAGCAAGCTTAGATCACTAGGTTCAGAGCAGATCATAGACTAGCAATCAGAGATCAAAAGGAAGAAACCAGTAAAATAACTTCCAATTTAAATCTGCACCCCGATACAGTTAATTCATCAGATCATGCAGGGCTCTGACAGATGAGGCAAAATGCCATCAACTATAGACTTCATAGACAGACTCATAGCTAAGAATTCTTAGAAAAATGTCTGAGAAGCAGCAGAAAAATCAAGCAATAGGGATTGGATTTCTTCGTCATAGGAGAGATTCTGAAGGAAAGTGGCACAGGAGAAATACAAGATTACAAACCATGTACTTTGCATAAAGTCCCATTCTTTCCCTAGAGTAAGGATGCCAGCCAAAGCTCATTCACTGGTGACATATGGTAAGTCAACTGTATGACTATTTTTTATGTAAGTAGAGGTAATATACGTAAGAAACAAAGGTACAGATACATATACCACAGGATGTCTCCTCTGATCAAAATCACCAGAGGGAAATGTAGATGTACTGACAAAATAAGACATGAGAGGAATCACTACTGGTTCATAAAACCTCCTTTCCACCTCCCACACCTGTAAGGATCCAGGGCAGGCAGGAATTTGCGGAAGTCAGTGAAACAGAAGAAGTCTAGTGTCATTGTCAACTCTCCCGTCCCCTCCAGTCCTTCCCTTTATCATGTGGGCAACACTTTGCAATCCTGCTACCTTCTTCAGTACAGCCAGCCTCCTGCCAAGAGAGCTCTGGGGGCAAGACCAGGACCTCTGCCTGAATACACTGAAGAACAAACAGGAAAAGTTTTATCCTGTAGTCTGAGATAGTTCTTCCAGGAGAAATATCCGCTGTTCTCACTGATAATGAGGAGTTCACTCTCTCCCAGTCCCTCAGACTGAACCAATTTGTCTTCTCTGAAACAAATTCTGAGAACAGTTCAGTTCAGGAGCTACTCTGCATATGTGATATTGACAAGTCCACATAGATTTGGCTTCCTCCATCCTCTCACGTCATATTAAGGACATGCAACACATTCTCTGTGCCACATTACAAACTGAGAACTGCAATGGGCGGTAACACAGCCCTTAAGCTATTTCATGTGATCTGAACTGGGGGGGAAAAATAAATCAGGATGTTTCCTGGAATCCAGAAGAGGCCAAGGCCAAGTATCCAGCAGGATAGGCTAACCCTGAGGGGAGCATAGTCAAGGTAGGCCTTCTAAAATGCTGAAGGAACACAGGACAGTGCTTTCCGCATTTTTGGAAAAGTCTTGGCTTGTGCACCTGATTCCCTGAAAGGCCAGGGCAGACTGTGCTGTCTTGGCCACTGCCTATTCCTGCTAAAGCCTCTCATAGTGCTCACATAACTCATAACTCATGTCAGTACTCCAGGTAGCATCTGGCTGTAATACACAAACAGGGTTTAGGAAGCAGAAAGACTATCTGGATGATCCCCATTGTTGTTACACATCTCTGCAAGGTCAGGCAAGCACAGTATGACCTAGAGACATTAACTTTGTGCCAGCTGTTCTCTTATTCCAGGAAAATAATCTTGCTTTAATCTTATTTGCAAGAGTCTGATAAAAGAGAACCATTCATCATCTACTTTAAATGAATAAATCTCATTTAAAAATCATTGTGATGCAGCTTATATGTGATCTATATTGTTAACTTATCACGGCGAAAGCTGACAGGCCTAAAATTAGATCGTCCAGCTGCATATGGATATGGGGAAGTAAGATTGAACACCACACTGTCCCTCTGCTTTACTCTGCTCTATGGTGGTGAGGAAGAGTGAAGTCAGAAACAAGCACAGCAGAGAGCAGGATCCTTGTGTATTTCATTCCTTCGAAAGGTGTTTCAGGGCCCTCCTGAAACAGAAGGAAAAGATGCTGTGGAAAACAAAAGATCACTGAAGAAGTCAGTGGGGTTTTCTGTGTGTGTGTGTGTGTGTGTGTGTGCGTGTGTGTGTTGGTGATGGCGAGCTGTCTGTCTGAAGCTGAATTGTTACCTGTGTTGCAGCCTTTTTTCATTTATGTATACAACTCACTTTTTAGGAGCTATGAATTAAAATTTGGGGGGGGGGGGGTGTTTTGTTTTTTTTTTTAAAGTGTGACAGGAGTTTTAAGACAGTTTATATATTGGACATGTCAGCCTTGAAAATGTTGCTGTAAAGTGGCGTGTGAAGTGAACTATGTGGCAAGACCTAAAGACTACTAAATCCATAGATTTATGAAGATAAGGGTTCAGAAGACAGAAGAATGTGAATTTCCTGATAACCAGACACTCCATTGACAGGTCGCATCTCATTTTCAGGCTCGGTAGAAATAATATAATAAAATATGATCTGTGAACCCCCAGAGACCCTACCTGAGAAAATGATGGTGAGGATTAAAATTACTTGTGTGCTACATGATCTGCCCCTCCCTCTTTTCATCTTCTGTGCACACACAGGCACACAGTGGTTGAAATGGGCAGGTATGTATAAGTCCATTACACCAGTAAGTGTGTGTACAGGCACTCTCTGTGTAAAGGAAATGAGACAAATGAGGATGCCAAGACTTCAAAATGTCCATACAAGTATCATGAATTCCTGTTTTGACCACTATACTTGTTAAGACTGTAAACAATCCTGTGTATAGAAACATCTAGGAAAGATTGCACACCAAAAAATTAAGGATCTGAGGAATCCAAGAACAGTCTGTGCAGTGTTTTGAACTGAATGCAAAGACAACCACCACCTTGTGAAAGGCCTCTGTCTTTGTGTATCTCTGTCTACAGAGAAAACTAATGGAGAATGCTTAATGCTGTACTTATCTGTAAGGTGGGAATTTTGCACAGTGGAAAGTTACCAGAGAAACCAAGTGTTAAAAAGGAGGTTTGTAACCAAGGAAGCCTCAGGGAGATAAGAGGAAGCTTTGGGAGGAGATAAGAGAGGAACATTCTTTTATAGCAGGGATGCTGGTCTAGCTCCAGGAACAACCGGGGTTAAAGAGGAGCTAAGCTGGGAAGATTCAGCATCTCAGGAGGCCAGTCATGAGCCACAAGAAAGAAATTCTGGACCATCCCAGAGGGACTGATCCAAGAGCCCAGAGGATATTTCAGAGTAGGAAGAAAATTGAGGCACAGAAACATATCCAGGATTTATAGTTTTGCTAGCTCTGTTTTTTCCCATACAATTAAGAGCACTGGCACTTCTGAAAGGCGTATGCACAGCATTTACCCCAGCTTCCCTGAAGAGTTATAGTGTAGCCCAAGGTACACATGTAGTTGAAATTGTGAGAAAGGGTGCTAAAGGCACACAGACATTTGGAGATGTTTGGGCTAGTTTTAGACATAAGCTAGAAAGGCATCAGAGGCATAAGGGAAGAAACAACACTTCGGTCCATTGGTACACACAGAAGTTTCAAGCGTATGAGCTCAATAGAGTAGAGCCAAATACAGCAGTCTGCTGAGTGTCAGGACTGCAAAGACATGATCAGATCCCTGACAAATCATTAGGCACGTCTTTTCAAAGAAAACAAGCTCTGGATTATATGACTACCAGTTAACCCAGACTCAGAAATACTCTTGATTAACCTTCGAGCACATTTAAAGATCACTCCTTTTCAACTTTCTACGTGAATATTTTGTGTAAGCATTATGAGAATATTAGGAACACAAAATTATGCAAATTTATCTCTCTATCTTTCTGTCAGGTATCTGTGCTACTTATTTCCACTTTACACCTAGTGTACAGTTTCATTTTTTGGTAGTATTACTGTTCCTGCTGTCCCTGCTCTCTTCAAATTGTTTTGCTGTTCAACAAATACCTGTGCTGCCCTGTACAACACTGCATTCTAAAAAACTAGGATACCAAAGCAACCCGTGGTAACCCTTCACCCCAGTCACTCTTAATTTTACACACAAATATAGCATGCAATACAGATATACTCTCAGCTCCATTTTCCTGGGTGTTTAGTCTTGCTCTGGTGCCAGCGACAACTTAGTTTCTGACTGAGTTCATACCAAATAAAATGCTTGTCAGTAAAAGTGAGGCTTTTCTGAGTGCATGTAGTACAAACGGTACGAATTCTCAGCACAGTAGCCACTCAATTTTAATTCCCTTTGCAGACATACTGCACAAAGAAGGCGGCAGCCTTCTCCATCTCATACAACCTAGCTCATATTAGATGTGCTGTTAGTGTATACTTGAATGGTGTCACAGAGACAGCATGGCATACCTATTGCACTTTATACTCATAGCCTTCCCATTAACTTCTCATATAGACAAGCTCTAAGAGACGTCATGTATGTACTAGTGTCGTGGTTTAACCCCAGCCAGCAACTCAGCACCACGCAGCCGCTCACTCACTTCCCCCCCACCCGGTGGGATGGGGGAGAG
>JAVKLA010000116.1:0-25521 GCA_034782735.1 Sagittarius serpentarius
GCACCCCCAGCTTCCTCACTGGTGGGGCAGGATAAGAAACAGAGAAGGCCTTGATGCTGTGTAAGCACTGCTTAGCAACAGCTAAATCATCAGCACTGTTTTGGTCACAAATCCAAAACATAGCACTGTACATGAGCTACTATGAAGAAAAATAACTCTATCCCAGATAAAACCAGTACAAACACTAAAAGTTTTTGTAAAAGCTGAATAGAAATAAAAGGAGAGTAGGGGAAAGTCTGATGACTGAGAAATTTCCTTTCTTTTTCTTGTTAGGGATATTTCCTAGTGGCTTCCATTGCTATGTGGAGTCTATCACCTAAAAGCACTTGAGTGCAGAAAAGTCTCTTTCATGTCTAGCAATAGAAAGCAAGTCAATGATGATTTGCAAGTGTATCACTCTTCCCCCCACATTAAATCAGAGTGAAGGAGGTAATTAACAAAAACCTTCTAGATGACTTTTTGAGGCTGTCTGCACCAACTACCATGGTGGATGAATGTGTTTAACTGAATATACCCTGGTACACGCAGTGGACAAACTATTTTCACAAAAGGGCTTTTAATCCTTGGATTAATTTCAACTTGTCCTCTTTTTTCTATAGCTTAAAAAATAGAAATACATATTTCCTAGTAGATTTTCCTCTGGCTCCTCCTGGTCTAAGATGTTTAATAATTATAGATCTACCACAGTTTTACTGATTTACTTCCTGATCATTGCTATTATCAATCTTACCCAAGAAAAGTGACAGAACCCAGTGAATGAAGAGTAGTACATCTGGATACTATTGGATGTCTAGGTGTCTTAGAAGGGGATAGATCAAGAGCAAACAGCCCTCATTTTCCCATTACTTACTAAGTTGAGGTGAACACCTCGGATGCAGACACCTCAGAAATTCGAATTGGGTCATGAGAATTAGAAGATTTTAATAAAGCCTGATGTGTTTCTGATTTGAATCTCTCCTATCCAGATGGAAAGAGGAACTAAGGGGCAATTATCTCAGAATCCTTTAAGGTTATTTTGATGTGGGACAAGACAATCTGGCAATATATTTCTTACGTTCAGCTTTAGGAAAACACAAACAGAGGAACATATTTACTTAGCTCGTTTTGAGTGAAAAGGAGGAGACATTTATTTCTAAACAGTCTCTACGGAGATCAAGGATAGACTTATTAACTTTAGCTTCATCTACAAATCACATTGACAGTCAGTATCCCACAGACAAATACTTCCCCACTACAGTGGCAAATTGGTAAATAATCACCTCTTCATCCTTTCATCTTGTTACTGTCTTATCTATTTTTGGGTAGGGATGAAGATAAACTGGCTACTTCCCCAGAAAAGGGACCTATCAGTCAGAACTGACTGGGAGGACCATAGTCTTGGCTACATAAGGAAGAAATTTGAAAACAGCCTTTTTGTCTGTCTGGATAGTTCCTGCAGTTCCGGATGTAATCAAGAGTACCAGCATAAGGGTGACTAACTGATGATGTTTTTCAATGTGAGTTACAGAAACAATGCAGTATTACTTCTGTACTTTTAAAATGAAAATCCATCTCTTGTTGAAGTCAACAGAAGTCATACACATCATTCTGCTCAGGAAACTTGTTCCTCTGAGTCATCCAGTAAGATTACTAAGCATTTCACATTATGAATTCTCTTTTCAAAGAGAAAACATATACTTGACAAGTATATGTTTCAATATATTTCATTGATAAATATTTATAGACGTTTATAAAAAAGTGTTCATTAGCTGCCATATTTTTCAACATATTTAAAAGAATACGTATCTCGCTATCTTACAAATACATTACCATATGTTTTATTTCTGCAAATATCCAGATGCTCTCTTCCTGCAGAATAGCAAGTAGATTCATTAGAGAATTCTTCTTCTTAATAACTCTGATTCCTTTTCTTTCAGTTATCTAATTTTTTACACCTGCCATCCTCCCCTCTTACCAGTTGACGTGATACGGTAATTAAAGCTTTGAAAAATGCTTAACTTTGGAATTTTGCAGCCTTTTTTGAATATTAAAAAAATGTATTTATCTTTTTGGAACCTACATGTCTAACACCCTATACCACCCAATATATATAGTGAAGTATGAAACAGGGTAATTATTATAATAGCAGACATGTCTGCAATAACTGATGCAGAAAACACTATAAATCAGCTTCTAGTTTGACTCTCAGGCTTTTACTCACTCAGAACCATCTGAAAAACATTTTTGGATGGGGACCAAAAGTTTGACACCTGTTCATAAAACTATGTTTTAACAAGATTTCATCATCGGGATTCAAGAATACACTAGATATGTCCAGACCCTCTATTCTTTGGTACTCAAGATGCATCCTTATGAAATATTCTTCTCTCACTGGACTAGAAGTTACAAAGATTATGTCAAACATACTTTGGCAACTATCAAAAAAAATCCGGGTAGAGTTTCACATTTGTAGTACTCCAAGTACTGTTTTTAATACTTTGTGTATGTGAAGTTGATAAGATCATCTACTAGCCATACAATTGTCATTTTATCTGTGCACCCTGAAATTGCAGTAGACCCCAGCATGTTTGTCCTGTATTCCTAAATCAAAACAACCTTTGGTCTACAGTATTTCAGAGAAAACTTCAATTATATTCTGAAGTATTTATTTTTCTTCCACTTTCAGTTTTCCATGCTCAGTCACTTCAGAAAAGACTATTATTAATGTGGCCTGTATTCTGAAGACATGTCTGTGTACAGAATCATAAATGGCAACGTGCAGGAAAACAAGAAAAAGATTACAGAATTCCATCCAAAGAGGTGTGTGATGACTTTTGTTAGTGTTGACATTACAAAGAGAAATTTCGCTGAAATATTTAATTTTCCCACTTAGGCATCTAAGTGAACTTTTGCCATGCAATGACCCCCCTAACAGTCAGAGTATGAATCATCCTGGTGACGAATCCAACTCTCCTTGCTATGAGGAGGAATGAGGGGACAGGTGAAGAAGCATAGTGACAGTTCAAATCCTTCAGATGTTACAGGGCCATTTCTGTAATAAGCCATGCTAGGGTTTAACCACCATCTACCTTAAGAACTTCTGGAGCTCGTGTGCTCCCTCATACCTCACCTCCACCAGTTAATGACCAGGGGAAATAGAGACTATGATTATCAATTAGCCCCTCGGACTCACAGGTCTTTACGAAGGGGATGAGAAGTATCTGGAATCAAGGGACATCCTCCTCCCCTCTCCAGACCTAAACCATGTTGTGTGCTTGTTCCTTTATTGATTCAATCACTGCCTTCACACTCCTTTGATAAAGGATCTAAACTACTGTGTTTCTAAAGTGAGTTTCTTAGTCACACCCGGGCTATTGAGATGGACTACTCCAAGAAGTCGTGTTGGTTTGTTTAAAGTAGAAGCAGCATTTTCTCCTGGTTGTAATATGGATCTGATAAGAAGGTGGATAGTGACACTTTTTTATTAGCTTTTAGTTAATCTTGGACCAAGTAATGATTTTTAAAGATGTAAAGTCTTAAGAGTCTGGAAAAAAAGTGACTAGTCTCACAGTTACTGGGAGAGGGAAAAATTCATCAGTTCAGGTTAGACCAAGGGAAGCACACGTGGCATGAAGTGCAGTCTGTTGCATGGAATTCTTCAGGGATGTGCAAATAGAACCCTGTTCAATTCAAAGAGAAGTGGCAGCAAAGAGATTTTTGTCTTCTATTGCATATTAGGCACAGGCCTATCAGGCTAAAATACCTCTTACCTATGTCTCATCATGACAGGGTTTTATGTTAATGACTTCAAACATTAGATCCTTAGTTACTATGTGACAATTATTAAAGGAGGACAATACAAACTACACTTTTACTTGTTTTAATTCGGAGGCATAGACAACCAGAAAGCATTTCCATTTCTTCTCCTAGGTGTCCTTTGAGTAACTCGAAGCATGCAAGCATACAGCTGATCATTCCTTTCAAACAGTAATCATTAAGTAGTTTACTGATACTCAGAAGAAGAGGTGATAACTCATCAGCATCAGGAAAAATACATTCTCCCATCAAAATGCTTTCCACTTCATCATTGTTAAGGGGAAGGAATAAGGTCTTGCAAAAAACCCGCATGTCAACAACTTTCAGTGAGGATATAGTATGTTAGGTGCCTCTTTTTCTACATCAGATGGGTTATAGGTCAAGCAGTCTACTTCTAATTGTGTGTAGGTCTAGAATATGATTACAGATATTGTTGCAATGGGATAACCTAGCAATTACCAATACTGAAACTAACTGTAAAATAATCTATAGCAATGCTGCACACCTTTTATAGCTTTCCTTCATGTTCTGCAGAGGACCATTGTGTCAGACCTCTTTTCAAACTGCTTGTGTCACCCTGAGGGTACTTGCAAAGGAATATATTAATCTAGAATGCTCTTTCTCATGATCTATCTATATTATATACTATAATGATACATATATTACTACATATGTCAATATATAATAGCACAATATATTATCCAATGCCTTGCTAGTTTGGAAGCTATCCAGTAAACTTTGGTGCTCATGCTATGTGGACCAACAACTGGACACACTATATGGTTCTATGCTTTCCAGCAGTGGGACAGGAACCTCTTCAAAAAGCTTATTTCTATCAACACTTACTTTTAGGTTGACATGAGATTCAAAAATTTTTGAAACAGTTGCTGTGCTGATTAGAAGAGAAATTTAATAGCTTTGTATCAGATTACAGAATGAAGATGTGGCAGCAGAAAACAGGGCTTGTGTTCCTTCTGAGTGCTACCCACCAGACATGAGCAGAGCAATACTTGAACTGTATTAGTACTAAAGAAGTAAAGTGAACATTGAAACACCCCTTTTCTGCTAAACTCTCTTGATATCATCACTCATTCTCTTCTTTTATTCCCATCTTACTTGTCTGTTTACCTTTCATACTATCTGGCAGATGGATAGCAAGTGCCTTGAGGAAGGGACAGGGTTTTTTTATTATGTTTCTGAAAAGCTGCTCATGTACTTCAGTCCTGAGTTGATATTCTTAGGCCTTATCATAACACTTAATAATGGCAACTTTTATCAATGAAGTGATGCAAAGGTGACCTATTTTAAAATAAATATTTCTCTAGCACATATTCACACTGGGGATTTGTCCCTTTGTATCTCTTTGCTCTTTCCTTAGCCTGGTTTCTATATTCTATGTATTATTTTTTTGACCATTGAAGCATTTAAGATTAAGAAAAAAACAATTCCACTACATTATTTGGCTTTTTTTTTCCTACAAAATTTATGTTTATAGAAATCCATATAAGAGAATACAAAGTTTATTTAGCTAAGAATGGAGATAGGCACACTTTCCTGTCCTATGTAACTAATGTTCTAGTAGCCTGTTATGCATACTCTCATAATTGTTTTATTTTATTCACAGTTTTCCTGTTTAGTTTATCAGTGCTGTATTTCATGTTTCCAAGCTTTTTTAGAATACATCTTGTGGTGGTCTTGGCAGTGTTAGGTTTACTGTTGGACTTGATGATCTTAAAGAGAAATATACAATCTCATTTATGGTATCTATCACCTAGAATCCCCTGTCTGAATCATTCTCTTTTCAGGAGGAAGACAGGAAACGTAGAAGATTGTGTCAGGGTGCGATTGCACTCTAAAATTTAGCAGGTCCTCACCTTTTCTTCTCTGCCAGCAAAAGGAATAACTGTAGCCAATGAATTAACATAACAAATTGAATTATGGAATTAGAACAGTAAAAAAAAATCTGTGGTCAGTATTAGTGATCCATTTTTCTTTTTATTAATCAATTTGTGCATTCATGATGAAAATGTAATGCTGCTGACTAGTCTGCTTGAACATAACATTCCCTTAATACTTTTATTTATTTTTATATTTTTAAAGTTAATGCTTTTGATAACTGTACAACATCCAACTCATCGATAAATTGGCTGAGATACGAAGAGGCCCTGTAGCCTCAGCTTCTGCAGCTGAGAACTAGGTCAAGTATTACAGTAAATGCTGTGTCTGGATGAAATAATAGACATAAAAAAATTAATACACATCCAAACTATATTGATATAAGGTTTCTGATAGTCCTTAATTAACCAGACCACTCCTACACATGTTCTTGAAATAGCCTTCTCAAGATGCTAATTAATAAGCACAAATCTCCTCTGACATACGGTAGAAACTTTTAACAAAATATGTCTCTAGCCTCCTATGAGACTTGAGCATTATACAGATATGTGGCCAATTGGGCTCACCCAAAAAAGACAATTCAATGCAGAGCTGAAAGAAGTCTTTTTCTATTTTATTATCAACAGATCATTAGCAAACCCTGGGTCAGATTCTGATATCCTTACTTGTGTGGAGTAACACTGTATATCATTTATGCTTGTGGTGGGTTGACCCTGGGTGGATGGCAGGTGCCCACCAAAGCCGCTGTATCATTCCTCCTCCTCAGCTGGACAAGGGAGAGAAAATACAACGAAAGGCTCATGGGTCGAGATAAAGACAGGGAGGGATCACTCTCCAATTACTATCATGGGCAAAACAGACTTGGGGAAAATTAGTTTAATTTATTACCAATCAAATCAGAGTAGGGTAATGAGAAATAAAATCAAATCTTAAAACACCTTCCCCCCACCTCTCCCTTCTTCCCAGGTTCAACCCCACTCCCAGTTTTCTCTACCTCCTTCCCCCCAGTGGCGCAGGGGGATGGGGAATGGGGGTTATGGTCAGTTCATCACAGGTTGTCTCTGCCGCTCCTTCCTCCTCAGGGAGAGGACTCCTCACACTCTTCCACTGATCCAGCGTGGGTCTTTTCTGCAGGCTGCAGTCCTTCAGGCGCAGACTGCTCCAGCGTGTGTCCCCCATGGGGTCACAGATCCTGCCAGGAGCCTGCTCCAGCACAGGCTTCCTGTGGGGTCACAGCCTCCTTTGGGCATCCACCTGCTCCGGCGTGGGGTCCTCCATGGGCTGCAGGTGGAGATCTGCTCCAGTGTGGACCTCCATGGGCTGCAGGGGGACAGCCTGCCTCACCAGGGTCTTCCCCACGGGCTGCAGGGGAATCTCTCCTCTGGCGCCTGGAGCACCTCCTCCCCCTCCTTCTGCACTGACCTGGGGGTCTGCGGAGTTGCTTTTCTCACATATTCTCACTCCCCAATTCTGGCTGCTGTTTCTGTTTGCAGCAACTTTTTTTCCCCCTTCTTAAATATGTTGCCCTAGAGGGGCTACCACTGTCTCTGATGGGCTCAGCCTTGGCCAGCAGTGGGCCTTGGCTCTATTGGACACAGGGGAAGGTTCTAGCAGCTTCTCACAGAGGACACCCCTCTAGCTCCCCCCACTACCAAAACCTTGCCACGCAAACCCAATACAATGCTATACCCAAAAGAAACCCTTCTGAATTCAACCAAAAGCACTGGCAGATAAAGGTGTCTCTTATCAGAGCTAAAACATCAGATTCTGATCGATATTTACTAAGGTTGAGATGATGATAACTTGCTTCCCTGTTGCTACTCTGAACGTGTTCATGAACACAGGCTCGCAGTTAGCTGACGTACTAAATGAACAGACTCCATTTAGAAATACTGGACCCCATTCTGATGCCTGTTTTGCCAGCTGATGGCCAGAGGGAAGGGGAGTGGGATGTGATCCAGCATTTTGCATTATTGACACAGAGCCTTCAGATGGGCGTCATACCTGCAAATGCCCAGGCTGGGAAAGATGCAAACCTTGCTTCATGTGCCCCTGCAGCTGGTGTGTGCTGCACCTGCAGCAGGTTCAGGTGGAGCCCACCAGAACAGCATCAAATCATTTCCAGCATCAACAACGAGGTACCAGAGGGATCTCGCCAACCACTCAGTGGTACTCTAAAGGGTGAGGATGCCACCAACACAGCTCCCATGAAGCATGTGTGCAGGGGAAGGCTGTGCTGTACTTGCTAGGCCCAGTCCTAGTGCTGCTGTGATACCTCATCCCCTGGCTGAAGCTGAACTGTGGGGCGGAATGTTTGCCTAGGCTTTGTCTGCCTAGGCTTTTGCATTAACAACAACAACAATAATAATAATTATTCTTCACCATTAATGATGATATAATAATAGTGGAAAATAGTAAAATTTACCTTTCACGTAAAAACAGCTGCAAATGGACCAAAGGTCTATTTACTCTCATGCCCTCTCTCTGACACTGACCAGTGCAAATGCCTGGAGCTGTATAATTGCTAAGACACATGCAGTAGATGTAAAGCTCACTAGGAGCTACTGCAGCTTATTCCAGCTGGGAACTGGCCCACTATTGCTAAGCAGCCCACTGCAGACCTCCATGCTCCCTGCATGAACCCTCACTGCCTACCGAGTGCACTATTTACATCTGGATGCAAACATGCAATTTAATATTGCGTATAAAATTGAACAGAAGACATTGTCCAGAATTAATAAATTTCTGGTACCTATGCAGCATTTTCTTTTTTTATTTTCATGAATTTTTTAACCTTTCTCTGTTTACTTAAAGGATATGAGGCCCGTGTAATAGACTTTGCCTTTAAGGCAAGAAAGAGGTTTGTGTTGTACTAAGTTTACATGCAAGTGTAAGATGTTGAATATCAAACAAGTTTTTTACAGGGCTCAAATGTCAAATCCCTACTCACAAGTAAGCATTACCCTTGGTTTTCCAAAAGTCAGTGATGAGATCCACTGAACACCAATAATCGTCATCTCAGTCAGGAGGATTTTTGCTACAGGAAAGGGCAGGATAGCACCACACACAAAGCTGCTTGACACATTACTACAGGCAGAAATGTTACTTAAGTATGTGCAAGTAAATACTTGCTCAAAAAATTCACAGGTAATGTCCTAGCTATCATACGAAGCTGTCACAGTACTGACATTTATTCTTAAGTATGACCATGAATATTTCATGACCAAGCAGATTAAAACCTGTCTTATGTAATTATACTGAGCTGTTTACTACTAAAATCTTCGCTGAGTCAAAGCTGTGTTTTCCATACTGTTTTGGTACAGGTTATACTAAATATTTTTTTATCAACCAAATCAACAGATACATAGCATGTGTTGAGCTAAACTATCTGATGTCTTTGAGAAAAACTAGTAATTGCATGGAATTAATATAATGAATTTTTACTGCTAACTATTAAAGTAGCTGCAAACAAATTTTCCAGTGATTCATTCGTGCTCAGGAAAACAAGAAAAAAGTTTATTATTCATGAAAGCTTCACAGAAGTTAACTCAAGCACACACCCCCCCCCCATTCAAATGTACGTTTGTCCTCACCTCACCTCTGAATCATCTGTTCAGTCTCCCCTTTCTCCATCACGCTGTGCTGAACTGATTGCTTCAGTCATATGAGTTAGGGAGCTGGGAGACAGAAATGTCTTTGCACAATACTCTGGCCTGCTCCCATTCAGAAACAGTCAAATAAAAATTATATGAAAGGGTGTCAGCCTCCAGGATATAAATAGAGAGATTTTCTTTCTATGAGCTGGGCTTACAAATAGGAATCAAAAAGCAGTATTTGGAAGGAAAAATATATTTTTTAATCTAATCGTTCAGGGTCTTGATTCAACAAACAGCCTAACGCTCTGTATATACTTCAAGTTATGCTTGATTTTGAATAATAGGTGGAATCGGGGTCTCTGCACACAGTATCAAATGAAGTAGTGCTTTTGCGCACCCGTACTGTTTTCAGTGTCCTTTAAAAAGTTTCTTCACATGGTTGCAAGCTCCCAACAAGACTTTGCTTCTCCACCTTACCTCAGGCAATTCCTACAGCTACTTTGTGCTTAGTTTTACTTTCTGGAAATCACTCAGAAGTGCTTGATTCTTGTTTTTCAAGAAACCTGAAGTAGTGCCAGAAGGGTCTGTCAGGGCACTAGTAGTTCAACTAGACTGGCACAAAGACACCCATGAAAAAAATGATCATACTTGTAAGTGTTGTTTTTTTTTAAAAAGCTGATACATAATTCACTGCATACATGAATGAAAATGCTGTTATCCAATATGTCAAATATGGAGATGAAGCTCAGTGGCCTTGTATATAAAACTGTTCTTGACATATGCTGAAGTTGCACCCATTCATAACCTAGTAGTATAACACACACATAGGATGGGACACTATGAGAATAACAAGAAAGAGGGACAAAAGGCTTTGAAATATTTTGATAATTACTTAACCTTTCAGGGTTTTCTACACTTTTGGAGGGAAAGGACATTGCAAGGGCAAAGCATCAGCGTGTCCCCAGCCATGAGGTTGTTCTGCAGCTGAGTCTCTGGTGGGTACCAACTGTGGAAAGAGGTTTTGTGGTCCCTGTCAGATGTGTTTCTCTTTTGGTCCAGGGACACGGCTACATGTGAATGCTCACAGCACAGGCGCATGAAGCCCCCGCTTGGGAGACTGTCCTTGGTGCTCAGAATTGCCTTGTTTAATGGCTGGGGAGAAGGCCTTCCAGGTCTGCAAGGAAAACGTGTCTCCCAATGAGCCTTCTTGTCTGGCCCCGTGTCCATCAGAGGAAGGAAGAGCCACCAGTCATAACGGCTTGGCCTGGGCTCAGCATCACAATCCTGGGTGGAGAAGGCAAGAGGTGGGGTCTGGCAGGGGGAGTGCTAGAGGTTTCCACAGATCCTTCCCACCCTCACCACCAAAATGTCCCAGGACATTTTGCTGTGGGAAGGAGAGTCTGTGGCGAGTCAATGTCTTTATGTCTTACACCTTCTATCAGTGTTCTGAAAAAAAACCTTTCCTGCTGAGTCTCTATGCCATCTTTTACATTTTTCTCTTTTAATAGGTTTATTCAGGCTACCAAAAAGGTATTGTAAATAAATGATACTGGTGTGTTGTTGAGAGATTTGCAAGGCCAGAAGCAAGACAAACTATTTACTATTTCTTTATTTTTTCACTTATCTGGAGACAAAATGACATTTTAGAGTAAATGGGGATGGAACACAGTACAGGTCTGCTGATATTCTTCAATTTTTCACAAGCTGGAATTCATCTGCTTCCCTCTAGTCAGGATAATGGAGACCGGTTCCACAAAAAAGATGTTTTGATCATACAAAAGTTATGCTTTCAGAGGGTCTCCCTGAAGAATGTGGCAAAAAGCACCTGTAGAGCATATTGGGAGGTAGACAGTGCCTGGGATAAAAGTGTAAGCGTGTCTCCCAGTATGGATGGGCCATTCAGCAGCTGTCCTATAAGTAAAATAGGAAAAAACCCTACCATACCAAATATGGATATCCTGAAAACTCAGACATTTCAGGGGGTATATAGCTTGCATTTCTCCTTCATAACTATTTGCATGACAGAGGTCTAGTTATCATTTCAAGTGTCTCCCAGGAACTGGAAGAGAGTGGTTATTCCTCCCAGTTGAGGACTTAATGATTTTGACGTTAACTTGGGTTCATTCCTTTTTGTCCTGGTTTCGGCTGGGAGAGAGTTAGTTTTCTTTTTAGTAGCTGGTACAGCGCTGTGTTTTCAGTTCAGTATGAGAAGAATGTCGATAACACCCTGATGTTTTCAGTTGTTGCTCAGTCGTGTTTAGACTAAGTCAAGGACTTTTCAGCTTCTCATGCCCAGCCAGCAAGAAGGCTGGAGGGGCACAGGAAAGTTGGGAGGGGACACAGCCAGGACAGCTGACCCAAACTGTCCAAAGGAGTATTACATACCATGTGATGTCATGCCTAGTGTATAAACTGAGGGGGAGGTGGCCTGGGGGGAATCGCTCCTCAGGAACTAACTGGGCATCGGTCAGCGAGTGGTGAGCAATTGCATTGTTCTTCACTTTTTTTGTATATTCCAATCCTTTTATTATTATTATTGTTATTGTACTATTATTATTATTGTTGTTGGTGGTTTTTTTTCTTCCTTTCCATCCTATTAAACTGCTTCTATCTCAAGCCACGAGTTTTACTTCTGTTTCCGATTCTCTCCTCCATCCCACTGGGTGGGGAGGAAATGAGTAAGCAGCTGCGTGGTGCTTAGTTGCTGGTTGGGGTTAAACCATGACACTTTTCTTCAAGTATTTTACAATCTTTAGTCAGGTCAGTTATAGAAAACTGCACAGCCTGGATCCCCAAAGTAGTGAAAACTCAACATTTTAAATTAAATCCACAGCAACTAAGTGGCCTCGGCTCCTTGAAAAGTAAAATCACAGTTGCTTCTTTCATGTTGTTTTTATCAAATCAGCATTTAGGGACTGAATCAATATTTACCACATTTTACACTAGTACATTTGAGTTTGAGGATGGAATTGACAACTGCTGAAGCAAGCACCTCCATACTCCAAGCAATTTAAGATTACTTTTTTTTAATTTTAGCTGATAAATTCCTATTGATGCTTCATGTGGACATTTGATGATGTTGAGGAAACTTCTGGAGCAAAAAAGCAAGTGGGTAGGATGGCCTTATGGAATCTGCTTGGCATTCTGGTCAAAAAAAAAAAAATCCACAAAAGATCATGATTTTGATAGCTGTTAAACTATGATGAAAATTTTCTTTTCTCTCATAAAATTTAGGAGTAACTTCTATACCATAGATGCAAACATAGTTACAGAATTACTTGTTGAGAATACATGCAGGGCAGGTACTAGGAACTGGATCTCTAATGAAGTATTACGGCTATTGATGAATTTTAGTGGAAGAATCAGAAATATAATTTAAATGGTTTTCCTTTTTTCTATTACATTCCATGAAAAACACACTCCTGCCATATAGCAGATTTCCATCTGATTGGAGGATTTAATGTTTATAACAATTCGTGCAGCAGCAAGATTAAAAACTCACTATGAAGATTAAATGATAGTACTAAGCAGCTATTGTTTGAGTGTTAATTTGCTTTTTAGGCTTCACACTGACTCAAATATAGGTGTTTTCAATGTACTATGCCAGAAACAGAACACCAATGATGATCCTTTATATGTCCTATAATTTCCAAAACATAGTGTTACAATCTCAATGTTATAAAAAACTTATTAGCCTGTAAAAAATTATTTCTTTCTCTCTTTCTCTTTACCACTATATATAGAAATAAAGTACCTGCGCCAAATATGTCTGGCGTGGTGCATTTTTTGCTGAGCTCGTCAGCTGGCTGCAAGTACATATTATCATGAAAACACATTACTACTCCCAGTCCACTAACTGCGACTTCTGAATGCAGATCACCAGGCACATGGTTTCTGTTCATAGCTTTGTTATTTGGAGAGTTGTTTGATGAAAACAGGTAACATTTGCTGATATAAATAGCATTATAGGCCAAGAAGGAAAAAATCCAACAACAACAAAAACAACAGAAAAATATGGAGTTCAGAATTGATGTTAAATTTAGAAGAATCCCATATGCTTTAGAGAATGTACATTTACAGGCAAAGTAACTGTAATGGTTTCACCATGGGTTCACCTGTAAGACACAGGTACAGGTGGCACTAAATATTTCTTATGTTTATTCCAGAATATTTGTTCAAATGCTTTGATACAGTGACTGAAAGTAGGCGTGCATAAACATTTCAGTGCATCATTCGATCATTTATTATCACACAGTTTATTATCACACTTCTAGGTGACAGTGCCTCTTTGGTAAGCCAGAGAGTTATCTTCCTGTACCCTGTAGGATAACCGGACCACCTTGTAAAACTTCAAAATGACCATTAAAAAAGGGGTAAATAATGAGAAAAATGGAATGTGCTGATAAAAACTGAAATTTACATGTACATAAACTGCAGTATGACAAATACCAGGAATAAATCAGGCTTTAGCTTTAGGCAAATGAGTTTCTTAGCATCATAGAATCAAAAAGGAACTAGGAAAATATTGTCTTTGCTTAGGTTTGAGTAATACCATAGGATTAATTCAACCTACCCAGACAGCACTGGTATTCGAAATAATTAGAAAAGGTTAAAGTGCTGATTTAACAAGTTAACATAAGGAAACACTTAACTGCATATCTAGCTGCAATGAAGTTATTTAATTAAGCTCCCAACAAAAATAAATATATGTGGTTGTAGAACATTTTAGAGCAGAGAATCTTTTAAGTTACAGAGAGCTCATATGTTTAAAAGGTAGGGGAATGCTTAAGGGACTTCTGTAATGAAAAATAATTACTTAAGGAGAAAAATATGTTGCGGATTAGCTTTTAGGTCCAGGCACAATAAGACCTTCCCTGAATCTTGTCTCTATGTGTTCTATATCCAGAACAATTTGTTTGTTTATTACAATTTAATCCTCAGAGGAAAAGGCAGGCATATTGACTTTTCATATGCAACTACATTAATTTGGTGACTGCATATTTACTTTTCAACAGAGATTATTCTGAAAAAGATTCAGAGGGTTTCAGCTGAGAAGTGACTAACTTTCTAGCAGTTCTTGACCAGCAGCATTCTCTGGCAGACATCTGTTTGTGACCAGAGCAGAAGACAGAGGATGCAAAATGTCTCAGACAAAACTGCTTGGTCTCAGAATTCGGAAAAGATTTCATCTTACTGCCTGAAGAAAGTTTTATTATTTGCCACACGTATTTGGGAGGAAATATAATACTGAATAGCCAAAGAGACAATGCATAATGTGTGCCAGTCCACTTGACATGAAGGAGGAACGAGGAATGCATACTTGCAGGGCTTAACTGGCCCTGTTGCAGATTGTCCCTGTGAAGGAAGAAGCCTGGGGTCAGAGGACGTGTCTGTAGGGCACAGTGGGGAAAGCAGGTAATATCGCTTCAATGAGAAAAGTGATGTAAGTTATCCTTCAATATTTGTTGATAGCAATGCTGTAAATTTGGACTCCCAGTTGCCATGGTTACAAACAGACTTTTGTACTGACCAGTAACAAAAAAGTGCCCTCCAGTTATTTGTTGCCTGTTTCACACGTTGCCCACTTTTCATAATGATTTATTCCAATTGCTTAGCACTTGTCATAGAAATATTCATCAACTTCTGGGGCTCAGCTTTTCATTCTTTCCCAGCTCCCACTAGTAATTCAGGACATTGAAGAATTGGAACCAGTAGTAATGTTTTAATTTTTTTTTTCCACAGCAATTGCCTGGATGTTAACAGGTTAACTCTGCAT
Organism: Sagittarius serpentarius; assembly: GCA_034782735.1. NCBI lineage: Eukaryota > Metazoa > Chordata > Aves > Accipitriformes > Sagittariidae > Sagittarius > Sagittarius serpentarius. The sequence continues at coordinate 15,064 of JAVKLA010000116.1, forward strand.
AAAATCTAGGGCTTATCAAGGCAGGGTTTCGGCCATACCAAGACATATGAGAATAATTTAATGACTTTTTTTTTTCCTTTTATCCCAATACATAAGTATTTTTAAATAATCATTAGCAAATTAAGCTCCTCCTCCACTTTTTCAGAACTGTTTGTCAGCCTCAGTACCTACTGCAGAGCACACAGACAAGACTTGAAACTAAAGTGAGAGCTGACTTAACTATTTCCAGCTCCCAAAATTAAAAATGTGCAAAAGCATAAACTAGAAGTAATTAAAACTCTGATTATTCCTATAGCCATTGTAATAATCTACCAGATAGACTATTATCAAGGAAAGAGTACTACCGGGTCCACATCACGATATTAAGCAAGTAGGAAGGATATAAGCTTTTCTGCTACAGCAGAGAAGTGGCTTTTGGGCCCTAACTTGGTCCCTGGACTGAACATTTCCCCTGGACTGCAGAAATCCTGTGGCTGTAGAGTTGTCCTCCATACACTGGTATGGTTTGAGAAAGAAAAGGATAGCCTGACAGTCAGGATTCAAATTTTTAGTCAGCCTTTTATTGTACTGAGTGACTAAAGCTACAGAAACCATTGAGGTGACATCAGGTCAACATCAAGCTGTGACCACCTCAAATGGCCAAACTATGTGTCTTCCGATGAGCGTACCATGTCCCAGGAGAGACTGGCTGGATAAGGTACTTCCTCGCTGTTTCTCCAGATGCAGTGCAGCTTTGTCAAAAAGAGGCTTCTGGCACTGAGAGAGTCAGGGAGAGTTATTTGATGTCCTCAGCGTGTTGTCATGGTGTATCTTCACTCACAACCCTTCAGTAGCATTCAGGATGCAATCTACGATCCTTGATTGACTCTTCGACTTCAGCAGTTGAACATCTGTCCGCTGGGAACAATAGCTTTTTAAAAATTAATCTGTATTTGCACAAGATCTACAGAAGCTGTTTATCAAAGCTTATTAGATGCTTGAATTTTTTAGGCTGTCGTATGGTTTTTATTTTTCTTTAATTATAAGCAATATAGCAAGTAATTTTTTTAGCAGATTGAAGTCTCCTGTATTATTATGGTTTTATGATAGATACAATAGTAAATCTTGGCAATTTGGTGGTGTCCTTCCACATTTTTTAAATGCTTACCTTCACAGCGGGTTCACATTTTCATGAAACACAGTCTTTCCCGCTCTGTTCCTTCAGGTCCTTGTTTCCATCGCAGATAATCCTCCTTACTGGTGTGGAAGAGCACAATATGTTAAAGCTATCACCCTTGTTGGAAGGGATCACAGAAGAGTTACTGTTCCCCATGGGCCCCTGGCAGAAGTTCAAGGTGAATCAGCAGAGTGCTCTTTGGTGGAAATGTGAGGAGCTCTGTTCATTGCAGCATTCATTGCACACGCTATTGCTTGTAGTTAAACAGCTGCACCAGTCCAGACTGGGAAAGGGATTTTGACCCAATCTTTTGTGGAATTAGTGGTCACGATAGGGGGAGACATGAAGCGAAGCCTTTCCAGTCATACATGAAAGGACATCGTCAAAAGTAAAGCTCTAGTTTTCTGGTTTGTGGTCGCTTAATATCTGTGTACACCTGTAATTATTCACTGGTGCCTTTTGCACAGATCTGAGTTGCACAGATCTGGGTTGTCAAGCAGTGTTCTGGATTCCTATTTCACTTTCTTAGCATCCTATTGTCCTCTTGCCATAGTCTCAACTTCCCTGCCAAATACATTTCCTTAAGGTCGTCCCTTCTGCAAAGGTTTGTATCTGTTCTGGCAAGTTTTTCTGTCATGATCCTTATACCCTTCCTTTGGGCATCTCACTTGTTGAGCATCTATTCATTTGTGTGAATTGCAAAGAAAGTGATTATTATTACCCCAGACAAGACAAATGTCAATATTGCTGCTTGCCCTGTCCAAGGAATGAGTTTCACTGTTGGAGCAGTGGGCAGCAGACAGGCAAATGACTAACGATTGTGTGATGCGATTTTGTATTACAAAAATCAAATCTCCTGTTTCCCACATAGCTTTCTGAGGTGGCTCCCGAAAACTAGCCAAGTTTTTCAGAGGTGATTAGGGGTTCTCTGTGTCTAATTCTGGCCATCTGCTTGCTTCAAATACATTGCTTGGCCTATTTTTCAGAGTCAATACTTGGCACTTTCTGAAAATAGTGTTGTTTAGTCTATTTTTAAAATCTTGACCAAAGCAGCTTTGATTGATCAAAAAAGCTGTATGCTATTAATGCATGAAGATGTATATTCCCAGTTTTTCAGACCGGCTTCTGAAGCAGACAGAACATGAAAATAAGTAATTCATAGTTCTTGCAAGAGCCATGGGATTTAGGAAGTTCTATTCACTTTTGTCCAGACATTCACAAAATGCCAGTGTCTACCCAGTCCTGTCCTTCCAGAGGGTGGGGGTTATTGCGGTATTTCCACCCATCTTCTTAGAATACAGGTAGAATAACAAGTTATCTGTAGCAAAGATGAGTTGTGAAGTTGCTGCCACAATTCTCCAGTACGTACTGGTAAACAAAAGGCTGCTGTCCCTTAATGAAGGATGTGCAAAGTGCCTTGCATTCACCACAAGTGTCTGAAATTATCCTAGGATATATGTGAACTTACTAGGGAGTATCTTACATGCTTTCAAGTGCACATTCCACTGAACTTCTTGATTATCGTAGCTGGACTCACATGAAAATTTAATATTGCTTTCCTGAGGAAAATGATTGTCAGTGTGATGCTACCCCTGTATTTCTTGTGAGTTAACACCATTATCTTCTGATAGCTAAATGAATGACTCATGTCATTGGTATGCTGCTTGTCTGGGCTGGCTGACCTTTCAAATAATAACTAGAAATTAAAACCCACTTCTTAGAAATACAACTCACAGTGCAACTAGGAAATGAGTAGAAGCAATTCATACATATGGCAGGAGGTGACATATGTGTTCTTGCTAGAGACTTCCCAAAACATTTCAGAGAAATCTGAGTGGCCTTTTTGAATCATTTCACTGCACATCTTTTCCTGTCTTGGTGCTAATCAGCACACCTTTCACTGTGCAAGGAACAGCAGAGAGCAAATGCAGAAGCATGGGAACAGAAAAAAAAAAAACAAACCCAAACAACATTTAGTAACATAAACCATGAAGAAATTGCAGCTGTAGCCAGGCAGAGAAACGTCAGATTTTAGAAGAATTTGAAGTGTTTCTTTGCTTGGGAAGTTGGGCTGCTGTATATTTGAAGAGCTGGGAAAAAGAGAACATTTCAAATGAAGGAAGGCTGAAAGACAACATCAGGGATAGTGAACAGAAGAAAATCATGTACGCAAAGTTTTGTACAACTCGACTTACCTTAACTTTCATTTTCAATCAATCTCAAATCTTAAATGAAAAAAAGGAATGTTAATACAATGTTTTTCTATTAATCATGAATAATAAACAGAATAACTTACAATTCAGATATCTCAGGTTTACAAATTACTTCTCATGGTGAGTCGGAAGGCAGTGACCAAGGCAAATTTATCATATGAACTGATGCAAGAATGTGGTAAATCCTTCATATTGCTCATAAATCACTAGGCTTATTGCTCTACCTATTTCCCTGAACTTTTGTTCTTTTAGGCCATTTGATTAATCTCAGCCACCCTGCAGCTATTTCATGAGAAAAAACTACCTGAAACTTCAGGGTTTCTTCTTCTATGTCTGTGAGTAGGAGGTACGCACATATACATACATGTACAAGGAGAGTGATTACAGCACCTCCATTGCTCATCACTCAGTCACTTGGTATTTCCAAGTTTAGACAACCACAGGCCACGGAAAACACAAATCCGTGATCAAAAAGTGGAAATCCTTGCTGAGTACTGTCAACTGCATTCATATAGAGAAAAAGAGTGTTAGGGTTCCCACATACATCACCAGTCACTACTGAGCAGCCCAAGGTTGAGGTAGACCTTTGCAAGGTTAATCTCATCCCAACTTTTTCCCCATGGTCGGTTTTTTGTGAGCAAGAGATTCAATGCTCCAGACAAACAGAACATAGCAGAGGCATGGATGAAGAGCAGTATTTATGGGTTTAAAAGAAAGGAGGAGAAATTCATCCCAGAGTCAGTCTGCCAAATCTGAAAATGTGCAATCTAAAATACATATTTTATGGCAAAGTATCTATTTGAGACTAAGCTTTCCAATGCAGATGAACATTTTGGATATATAAAAAAGAAAGAGAACTCAAAGCATGGCAGCTCAAAAATAATTCTTCAGATTTGGCCTCCAATATTATAGAGATTTATCTTCTAACAAATGACTAGGGAGAGAGATTTTTCTTCAAATACCACTGCTTCCACTGCTATTAATAATGATGATTTTTTATGTAGGTAATGATTGTGGAAATCTTTGTCATTTCTCTTTTAACAAATATTTCCATGGGGGGAAAAAATTTATTGAGCTTTCTTTTTGGTTTTGAAATCTGATTCCAAATGTGACTTCCCGTTTCTTTCTCTCTTCTTTATTATTCCTTTCTGACCTCCTCCAAGAAGAAGCTAGAGAAAAGAAATCGAGAAGAAGAAAGGAAGGAAATACAGAGTGGGTAAAGAAACCACCAGCCACCCAACCTGAAAAATTAAATCATCAGAAATTCAAGGTTTTTTACTCAGGATCTCTGGTAATAAAGAAGGAAATTTTCAAATCTTTCCTTCCTCCACTTCCTGCCCCCAGACTAACAAAAACCTTGATTTACATCACAAATATTTTTTCCTAGTTTTCTTAACCCTACTTCCTTGTACACATTATAAATCTTTGGATGTTAATTACAAACTTTTTAATTAAAACAACTAATCACAATAGGATGTCTACATGGTCTTTAATATTCATCTGTGACCAGTGGAGCCAGCATGAGTCTTTTCAATGATTTCAATGAGCCCTCCTTCGAAGCCCCATTTTTGGCTAGCAACCACTGCATTTATATACTTCGTGATAAAAATGAAGCTGCACTTACATCTTAATAATGTTATGAATAAAACGGATTACAAAATACTGCAGAGGCAGTCTGTCAGTTTTAGGGATCCTTTGATTGCTACATTAGTTACAGCTTTGCTTCTGATCTAACAGCATGCTTAAATAGTCATGAGTTATCTACACTGAGTGCTAGTAACCCAAGACAAGACCTTAAGTCTTTGGGAAAATCTGTGTGAGAACAGCACTCCTCAAAGCCAAAACAAATAAATCAAACATTTTTTTCTAGTGTTGAGATACACTTGAGAATTTAATTTGTTAATTCTCAAAAAATCAATCCCAAGGTCTTTATTAAAAATACATCTGCTTTAATTAGTTATGTAACTTCTTCATTATATCCCTACGTACCAGAACAACATGAAAGGAATGGGAGCAAGGAGTGCAAGGAATAATAAGAGGTGCTGGGACTTCAATACACTTTTGAATAATTTGGCAGGTCTCTTTGCTTGGTAATGACAAACACAGGAACAGATATTATCCAGCCAGCTGCAGCACTATGGTGAGTTACTTTATGAAGGTAAGTTTGATGTGAGTCAAATCATACCAACAACCAGTATTCTTTTAACTCACTAATCCAGGGACAAGGAAATGCTTTAAACAAATTCACCTTTTTGCATTTTGTCAAATAATCACTGTTTTCAGGAAGAAATTTTAAAATACCCCACCCCACCTAATTAAAAATAATGTGCACATCATGTCCCCTTTCAGTAGGGCTTCTCTCTTTCATTATTTTCAGTGTGTTTTCTACTTTCTGGTTTTGTTTGCTTGTTTTTCCCCTGGAAAGGAGGGAACAATCTAGCCGCAAGTAACACAGAGGAAAGACGAACATGTGGTCTTGGGACATGGGGGATCCATTTTCATCTCTCTTCTCCACAGAAGTGCTGTTGTGCCCCTGTGCCACATAATTCTTACTTTAGCTAGTCTGGCTTTTTCAAGTAGCACATGACGCAGACTGAATTGCGCTGTGCTCTGATAAGCAACGGGGCACTGATGGAAGGCATAGCAGGATATGGCTGACTTTGCAGAAAGGATCATATAGGGATTGTGCTGGGAGCATAGAAAAGAGGAAGGGATAGCCCATATTAGAGGAGGAAGCACAGTCCTTGCTGGAGGGAAGTGGCACCAGTCCCCATCACCTCTAATTATTAGTAAGTCAATCTGTGAGTGACACAGGGAATCGCTGTCTGTCTATATTCTTAGTATCTACCAGCTGGGTAATGAATACATTGCGGCTGTGCTATTGGTCATAATCTCTACATACTTTGCTCTGCTCAGTCTTTAAAAATACCAATATACGTAGTTTCATCCCTTCTGTGGTCTCAGTAGGCAGACTTTCTGGTTGCATGCTTTAAGCAATGCTCATGACCCTGAAAATAACCAGTTCCTGCCCATGAGAGAGCTTCTGTGTGACTAATCAATTTTCTACTCAGTGTCCCAACCAAAATGTGGAGGAAAATACATTTGGGAGAAATCTTCAGTATTTCATTTTCATGCCACTGATGTTTTCTTTTGATTTTGTGCTTTTTTTCTTAATAATCTTAAAGAAATTAGTGAATTTAAAATTGAAAAAATTATTTTCTGTGAAAAGCCGCAACATTACATGTGTACATTTTGAAACAAAAGTATTTCCTCTATTTCTTCTTTTGGATCAAAACTTCACACCAGTTTTGACTCAGCTTCACTAGGTTGCAAAATTGTCCTAGATCTGCCTTTTTTTTTTTTTTTGTAAACTTACAATTCATTAAAATGTTTGGCCCAGCGGCAGCTCTAGTTTAATTTCCCAGAGCCAGAAGAAGAAACACAAATGTGCATAGGTCGTAGTCTAATCAGTTTTAGAAAAGGACCTTTCTGTGTAAGGTCCTTGTTCCCATTGTTGGCAGCTGGCAAAAGAGTTGCACACAAATAACAATGACTCAGTAGGGAGGAAATGTGACTGTCTGTACCTGGGCTTTTGTATACAGTGAACAAGCTGAGAAAATAAGCTCTTTTTTCAGTTATTATAATTGTTATGCAGAGTTCTTAAAAAATACGCCAAGGAAATTTTGAGGCAGACACATTACTGTTTAGATTGTCATTACAAGTGCTGTTGAAGACCAATACCAATTGTCAACACTCTCACCCAGTAAAAGCGCGGCATTGAAAACATCTCCACAAAACAAGAACATATGATAGATTCTAATAGATAGCAGGGCTTTCAACTCAGTCTAAAAAAGGCAATAGAATGTAGGCAACATTTTTCATTCAAGTCAGATCATTGTACTGTTTATGGAATGTAGAAATTACTTAAAATTCTTGCTAGAAATCTGAAGGGGGTCTCCCACTCAGAAATTTCAGATGACATTACCATTTTTCTTGAATCTCTCAGGCCCTTTGTAATAGCTTACTTTCACTCTCAAAGAAAAATAGCTTTCTGGCTAGAGTTACTCTTCACATTTCTGATAAATTGCAAACTGATTTGGCAATTACTCTGAATTAAATATAGACATGTCAAACAGATCACTTTGAAGCTGATCAACAGCAAGTTAAAAGTGTCAGGATGTAAAATAGAATTAATTAAAACTAGGAAATGGCTGTAGATTTTTTTCCCATGAATAACTGTGATTCTGACTAAAAAACAAACACAAGCATAAAAAAGCCACAGCACATCAAATAGTTTATATCTCCATTTTTTTAAATAATAGTCTGCTATTTAGAGGGCTCTGAGTACTTTTAAAACAAATGGCTTTGTGCACCAAGTGTGGAATTCCACATTGTGCATCTCTCATCATGTATTCTTGCTCACCTTGAAAACGCTCTGGAGTCCTCCAACAGATCTGCTAAACATGTCAAACTCAGGAGTTAAACCACCATCCTTGCAGTGTCTGCGAAAGCTAATAGTTGTCCTCCTGGCTTAACAGCTTTGTGCAGGCTCTGGTACCTGCTTTTAGGTTGGCTTAGGGCGAACTGTTGTCCTGGGCTGGGGTTTGAAAGTTGCCAACTTGGTACAGTGTTTTTATTCGCACTCTTGGAAGCTGAGTATCAACAGGGTACAGAAACATAATTACTCTTTGTAAGTTAAAGGTGGTCCCCATGGAGACCCTTTTCATGCAATGGCTTTGGCAATACACCTTAGCTGCATAAATAGAGCTAACAGAGCCATCAGTCTGCTACTTTGTGCAGGATCTGTATTCAGATAAAATAGTTGTTTTAAATAGTTGCATATCTAAATAGACAGATGAATATGTATAATTATGTATGTATTAATCATATAAATATAATATGATTAAATATTTAGGCATTTCTTTACACTCTTTGTGGGTCCAGATGCGAGGATTCTGTTTTGGGAATTAACTTGATCTAAGCCACATTCATAATAATTTTGATTACAATTTAGAGTATTCTGCATTGTGTTAGAAAAGGGAGAAAAAAATGGAAGGAAACAGAGCCATCAAGATTGAGACACCATGGTTAACCTCTGTTGACATCTGTTTTCAGGATGCTGGCTGCTGAAGGAAAAGTTTGACCCTTATTTCAAGGCCGCTGCTATACTGTAATTAAGCACAATGGCAGTTTTGTTAGGCTTCTTTCCAGCGAAAGCTCCCCAGAACTTTTTCCATTAAGGATAAGCACTTTTAGCCACAGCAAGTGCAAAAGGTTTTCTCAGGATGGCATTTTGGCATGAGAGACACACCGTTCCCATCAAGCATAAGGAGTTTGTATAAGAAAAGTGTAGCTAAGTAAATATAGCTCAGTTGACCCTTCAGAACATACTGTATGATGGAAAAGCAGCAAATATGTGTAGTATATTGCCTTTGTGCAACTCAGGATGCCTCTCTACAGCTCATGGTTCAATTGGTAGCAATGCAACATAGAATGAAAATAAGATTCGCCATTCATTTGCCATTCATAGTGGAGATATTCTCCGTCCATGAGCTTGTCATTTGACAGGAAGCACTAAAAAAACTTACAAACATTTGTTTGTATAAAACCTTCATATTTACTTAAAAGTTATGGATGATCTTTCATTCATTTCTGCAAATACTTGTTGGAGCACATTTCTGTGTGCAGTGTATTGAATAATAAAATCAGTATTTACTTGTACAAGTATTGGTGCCTGACTGTTTGTCTGTTCTCCTGATGACTCTTTTAGGACAGACTCAGGGAGCAGAAATGCCATGTGATTTAGGTGACAAAGTCCCCCAGTTAAGGTTGAACTGACTCATTCCAACAGCTGCAACAGAAACCTGGTGAGCAGTACAAAGCATGAAATAAGTTCTTGGAGAATCCATTTAATAATTTCTAGTATGAATGAATATGAATTATTACCACTGAAACTGGAGAAGAATAACATTAGTTTGAAGCTTGGTGTCTTAACACACCTGCCCTGCAGAAAAAGAAAAGCTGTTAATGCTCCAGAAGTTGCCTTCATGAAATCAGTCATTTTTCTCCCACCATAGCACTTTCTAGTCAGATTTAGAGTGTAATGCACCATGGCAGACTACTTCTTTGTAAGTCAGTTCTTCATTCTTCTAATAGCTTTAGTATTTGATTTATAATATTTGTCTAGCATAAGTAAATCTGGCAGAAGGCAATTAAAATAAAGTTCTCTAAGTTTACAAGGGTTTCAAGCCTAGAGCAAGCTTAATTAAAGTCAATCATGGGAAAAAAGCGCTTAGCCCTGCAGCCCTCCACATTTGTCAGACATCTGAATCATGGGAAAGGTTAATTAGAGTCAAACGAGGAAAAAGTAAACACTGAAAGTGCTTTCTGGGGTTCATTAAATTTAAATAAGTCAAAATATGTAATATTCAACTTCGTAACAATGTTCTACACACATCTCTCTCCTTTCCTACAATCACAAATCTTCTGAATTTACTGAATTAACGTACTTGGAAAGCCTGACCCTAAGTTATGCCAGGCCTCCACGGCTCCATTTTGACAGTGAAAGCGAAGTAAATGAAATTTTCATGCCCCTTTAATTTCACAGAAGAGAATAAAGCAACTTCTGTATACATATTCATTTCAAAAGCAGAATGATGTTTACCATTTTTTTATTTCACAAAGCCCTTCTCTGTATCTCTGTCCTCGGTGGGTGAAGCAGAGGAAATAAACTTTAGGAGTCCTACCATGATACTCTAAAGAAAACCGTCTAAGTGGGGGCAAAAGCAGGCCTTAGGTCAACAAAAAAACCCAACAACCAATGCCTGTTGATTTAGCCAAACAACTGAGAAGTGAAGGAGTCTCCTGAGTGAAGGACACGAGTGCTTGTGGTCTCCTGCCTTCACAAATTTTTGGGAGCAGAAGACCCTCTCTCCAGCACCTGTTCCCCTTGCAAGGTGGCTACTTGGTTTGCTCCAGCTTGTAGCCCTGGAGTGAGCCAGCATGTCAGCAGTGTCCTGGTTTCGGCTGGGATAGAGTTAATTGTCTTCCTAGTAGCTGGTACAGCGCTGTGTTTTCAGTTTAGTATGA